>BQNB010155534.1:0-15384 GCA_026074375.1 Tanacetum coccineum
TTACAATACAAGACCTAGTTTGACTTTCTAAGACCGATAACATTCTTGTTTGACTTAATATAATTAAGGCTAACATAGACTATGGGTTCAACTTCATGAACACAAAGATCTACATTGATAATGAAAGCACCATTTGCATTGTAAAGAATCCAGTATATCATTCGAAGACAAAGCATATTGCTATTAGGCACCACTTCATATGAGATGCTTATGAGAAGAAACTCATACAGGTGCTTAAGATCCATACTAATGACAATGTAGCTGATCTACTAACCAAGGCATTTGATGTTAGCAGATTTCAGTTCTTGGTTGTTTCAATTGGGATGATAAATCCATAAGCTACATTGGTTAAAGGGAGGCAATATGAAGTATTGTCTATAAAACCTCTCATCTCCTGAACATATCATCTCTCACACACGCATAGTTTCACCCCAAAACACACCATGGCAAATCAAACTTGTTCCAAGAAACCCCTAAACCCTTATGCTCCACCTTTCTACCAACTGATGTTAAGCATTGTCTGAATGTCGGGTATAAGTTTGTGAACTTTGCGACTTCTGATGCAGTTTGGAAATCTCATGTTTGCATTACCAGAAAAAGTTGGCCGTTGTTCAAGAGTAAGAAGATTGCTCAAGTTGTTCGTTCTTGGATTAAGAGTAAGAATTCTCTTGTGAAGCATTTTGAAGACATGAGATTAAATAGACCATCCAAAGAGTATTTGCCGGTGTGGTTCGACCCACCAAGAGACGTGTCTATGTCATGTTTGACAACAAAGGAGATGTGTAACAATGGAGCAAAGTGTACCAGGTAAATTGGTGAGTATGGTTTTTGACGAGGGAATTATGCATCTCAAGCAAACAATTTCAGATTAGAGATTTAGTATGCTTTTAAACTATCCCAAGAAGTAAGTACTACTATTAGTAGAAATATTAGCAACTAGTTAGTGTTGTATAGTTGTATAGTTTGTATGAAAGTTTTGGTGTATGGATACATATTAACTAGAAGTGATGCTGGTCAACGCTTTAAGAAGATTTAGAGAGTCACTGAGAAGAGTTACTGATGGTGCTGAAGCATTCCTGATACTTACATTGTTCATTCTTTGTTTGGACAAAGTTAGTACCGACCATGCAAAGTTAGTACCGCTGGGCAAAGTTTGTACCGCTAAAGAGACATTGGAGAAAAATACCGCCAAGGGTACAAAGTGTAAATTGGAACGTTTTCTTTAAAATTAGGTCTCCTAAACCTATAAGAATCCATCTCAATCGCACACTTACTCAAGCAATCTCTCTAACTGACATTCTTCTTTACAAGCCCTAATCTCTCTTACCGACGATCTCTCTCTTCTAAGCAACATGGCTGCTCTTGAGTCCTGTCCTAAGCACAACATGATCGCATACTTGGAAAAGACTGAAGGGAATGTTGAGTTTCATGAAGTCATTGATTTTCTTCGGAGAAGTTATATTTATCATGCGCTCACTGTAAGTCCTGTTGTTTCGACCACATTCGTTGAACAGTTTTGGACGTCTGCTAAGTCCAAAACAATCAACAATGTTAGGCACATAACTGCCAAAGTAGCTGGCAAAGTTGTGTCTATCTCTGAGGCATCAATCCGAACTGATCTTATTTTTGATGATGCTGATGGGATAGACACATTACCAAATCAAGCTATCTTTAATGCTATTCAGCTTATGGGATATGAAGGGGATTTAAGTGTGTTAACATTTAATAAAGCATTGTTTTCACCCCAATGGAGGTTTTTATTTCACACAATTAATCATTGTTTAAGTTCCAAAAGTACCTCTTGGGATCAAATTCCTACAAATATTGCCACAGCTGTAATTTGTTTAACAACTAATCAAAAGTATAATTTTTCCAAGTTAATTTTTGATGGTATGCTTAGACATCTAGAGGCTAAGAAGAAGTTTGTAATGTATCCTCGTTTTATTTCTATATTTTTAGGTAGAAAATTAGCTAATATATCTGTACCTTTAGATCACTTTCCTGTAAATAGATTAACTAGTAAAGTTTTTTCTTTTATGATAAAGAAGGGCAAACATTTCTCAGGCAAAGTTACACCTTTGTTTGATACTATGTTGGTCCAACCAACTCAGGATGAGAGTGCTTCCTCAGAAAGACTATCTGTTGAACAACCATCACCCTCTCCTGCTCCCACTGGTGAAATCCCAAATGAGTCACTGCCTGACTCATCTTCTGCTCAACCAAGTGAGGTACCTTTTGAGCAACAACCTGACCCTTCCCCAAGACCTTCCCCCAGACCTTCACCAACACCTTCACCCACTCCTATTGTTCCTGATTCAATCCCAGAACCTACTGGTGAGAATCTTGGAGATCATTCATCCAATGATGCATCCCTTTCAGGGAATGAGGATGACATGACTCTCCAAAATGTCTATGATCTTTGTATCTCTTTATGTCAACAGGTTTCAGATCAAGCCAAGGAAATTAAACTCTTGAAGGCTAAGATCACAAAGCTCAAGAAGCAAGCTAAACCTGTCATCAAACATCATAAAGAATATCTGAAGATTATCTCATTGCAACAAAGATTCCCAAAGAAGAGCTTCTCCAAGAAACAAAGGGTGCACAAAAAGTCTGTATCCAAACAAGGGAGGAAGAAAGCAAAAGGAGAATCATCAGTTCAAAGAAATCCTCTGTTTGATGTATTGCCTGAAGATAAAATTGATCACATGGAAACAGAAAATGCTCAAAGTGAAGGGAGGACAAGAGAAATGGTGAATGAAGACAAGGAGTTTGATGAAGATAGACTTAGTACTGAAGATGGAGTTAGTACTGACAAGGAAGGAGTTAGTACCGACTTTGAGAAAGTTAGTACTGACGGATCCAAAGTTAGTACTGATGAACAAGTTGAAGGTACTGAAGAGATCTTTGAAGGTACTGAAGAGCAAAGAGAAGGTACTGAAGATCAAACTAAGGAAGAAATTACTTCTAAAGCCTCTCAAACACCCACTTCAATGATATTTGGTGATGATGAAACAATAGCTACACTTCTCCTCAACATGAGTCAAGCCAAAGCTGCTTCTAAAGAAAAAGAGAAAGGTGTAGAGTTGAAGGATGTTGAAGAAATTGATAGACCTAGGCCTACTTCTACAAGATCACTTCTCACATTAAAGCCTCTTCCAAAGATTGATCCAAAAGACAAAGGGAAGAAGAAGATTGAAGAAGAGATGAATCCTGAAAGTTGAAGATGATGAAATTCCACAAGCTGTGAAGAAATCGAACAGCTTTGAGAGTGATGAAGAAAATGGCTAGGAAAATTCAAGAAGAAAGGGGAAGTGCAGAAGAAGAAAGAAACAAGATTGCTGAAGAAAAGGCGAACAAATAAGCTGCACATTACAAACTTTTGATGATATAAAGGCCAGAATTGAGGCAGACGAATTCTTGCTGAGAAGCTCCAAGATCAAGAAAGAGAGCATTCACCAAAAGAAGAAAGAGCAAAGTTCTTTATGATACAATTGAGTGCTGCTTCAGAGAAAATTCCTTGCTCGACAAAAGACCTGAGGCCATCAAAACATGCCCTCTCAACCAAGAATCATAAGAAATCAGATGATGACCTACTTAAAGCATGTGGGGAACTTCAAACATTCTGAGTTGAAGAGTAAGAAGTTTGAAGACATACAAGCAATGTATGAAAAGATAAAAAGGTCAGATGAAGATTTCATTGCTATTGGGTCTGTTGAAGATGATAGACTGATCAAAAAAATGAATAAGAAAGATTCCTCCAAAGGAGAAGAGATCAAGCAGGAATCTAAAGAAGAAGTCAAGGAAGAGGATAAAGGAGAAGAGAATACAAGAAAGAGAAAGCACGGTACAAGGAAAAAGATGAAGTCAAGAAAAAGAAGATTCAAACAAGATACTTCTCAAGATGACCCATCTGACACTGAGAAAGAGAATGATGAGCTGAGATTGTGCTTGACAATAGCTCCAGATAAGGACAAGGAAGTAGATTATGAAATACTTGACAAGAAGTATCCAATCATTGACTGGAAGACTGAGAATCTTGGCACTAAACCACAGTTTGATGAATCTAAAAGATCAGAAGAGATTAATATGAATGTGGTAACAAGAAGTAATGGTCAAAAGAGATGCTTCAGCACATTGATAAGAGTGCTTTCAGTGTTTGACAGAGAAGACTTAGATGCTATATATAAACTTGTGATGGACATATATCAAGATAAGATTCCTGAAGGTTTTGATAAAGTTTTGGGGAGATTATGATAGTTATGTTCAATCACAATGGATGGTGGGGGGCGGTGGAGTGAGGATTTGAACAAGATGGAGTTTGAACTCACAACATGAATGAAATTAGTCATGGAAAGCTGCATAGTTTCTTCAGGGGTACATCACTTTGATGACGGAAGAAAGAGATTTATTCGTTTCCACATGCAAGATAGCGAAGAAGTATCCCCATTGAAAAAGGAAATACTGATGCAAATGCTAAAGCTAAAATTGGAGTCTGAAGAAGAAAGTACTATGGCATTGGAATTGATACAATTTATCAAGAAGGTACTTGCTGATTTAGAATCTAAAGAATAAGACTGATGAAAGTGAGAAGGGATTGAGTGTAGCTAACCACCATACAACAAATGGTTACAATATCACCATGCTTAACAGGCATACCGAATTGGCTAGTCCACAAGACATACGGCTTTGAGGTAAAGACTTCCAATCCGTTAATGGTTTACAATCTTACCAAAAATTATAGGGTCTCAACTCACCTTGCTTCTTGTGAAGAGTTGGCTAGTCCTAGGATCAAACAGTTCTTGGTTAAATGAAACTACTCAAATCTGTTGATAGCTGATAGTTTTGCATAAAAAACTATATGGTTTATCAATGCACCATGTTAGACAATGAAGCATTGGGCTATCCAAACACAAACGGTATTGGTAAAGACAATCAAATCCGTTGATGGTTACAGTTTACCAAAACTTACGGTAACTTAACTCACCATATTCTTACATTGAAGAGTTTAGTCTATCCCAGAGCAAACGGCACAGGTAAAGGAACATCAAAACCGTTAATGGCCTGTAGATGTGCCAACAACTACAAAGCCAACATAGTTGGAATGTAGGGACTAGATGTTGCGTGAGTAAGCTGAAAAGATGTTGCAGAATTGCTGAAAAGACAATGTAGTCTTCAAAGAAGGGATAAAGTTGTACAAGATTAATAAAAGTGATAAAGGAATGTTTGGATACAGTCCACTGTGCTTAAAAGAAGCTAAAGGATTTGAAGAAACATAAGAGTAAAATAGTTTTCCCATCATGTTTAAGGGAGGAATGTTACGATTAATGTTTTCTTAACTTAGTACCGACAGTACAAATAGTTAGTACTGACAGTTATACTTAGTACCAACAGTACAAAGTATTAAGTACTGTTAGTTAGTTAGTACCGTTAGTAGAAAGTTAGTTAGTACCGTTGAGAAGATATTTAAAAGATATTTATGAGATATTTTAGAAAAAGATATGTAAGCCTTTTAGGGTTATCCTTGATATATAAAATGAACTCTAGGCATAGTTAATAGACAGTTCTACACAAGATCATAGAGATCACATAGTAATCATAGTTAGCAATCTGTAATCCTCAAGAACACATTAATAAAGTTGTTATTCAGTTGTTCATTGTTCTTCTTAGTACTTGTGTTAAGATTCCACATTAACACATAGTATTCATAGTCATTGTTTCCGTCCATAATTATCGTTCTCACACCTCCTACTAACGGAACCCATATACGGTCCATAAAGTATAAACTCTCGTCTTCTTTCCTTTCCCTCTGTTGATCTAAACCATGTAGTCTTTCTGCAAGTACGTTCTCTTGCTTGAACGCCTCACTCTGGGCTGCCAATATCATTCCTCTTACTCCAGGCTGAATAGTCATAGCCAGACTGAAGAGTGATTTGGTCGAATAGAACGTATATCAACAAATTCTAAGGGTTACGAAATATCGAATAGGGTAACAAACGAATATCAAATCAAAGGCTAGAAAACATATAAGGGATTTCACATATGCAAATAGATGTGGATCAAATAACATAAAAATCCTTAAAAGAAAGGATAGAATATCTATACCGATAGGAAACGCAAACAAAAAAGTCAACAAAGTGCACCAAGACAAAAGGAACACATATCGAATAATGATAAATACGAAAGATATAATTCTTATACCAATAATCGACTTTACTCGAAAGAACCAATTAAATACTGTTTAAAAAAACATTTTTAACAATAAAGAGAGTCGTTTTTAGAAAAAATCATTTTAAATATAAGAATCGTCTTAAATATAATATTTATAAAATTCATTTTAAACATGGTTGTCATAAAAAACGAGAGACAGTTATTTAACAATGTTTCGCATCTTACCCATATAAATTACTTTAAACATACTTTTTATAAAAATAAAATTTATCAAAACAAGCATATAAAAATATTATCATATCTTATTCATAAAGATTATCTTAAAAAAAGTTTTGACAGTCAATCAATTATCATATTGTTTCATAAAATTTGTTGTAAACATAGTTTCTCAAAAAAAATAAAGAGACATTTCCATAAAAGTGTTGTATTCGTAAAAATTATTTCAAAAATAGTTTTCCCCAAACCTCATCAAGATATAATTCAATTTATAGTTCGTCCTCAATATAAAATATGTACTCAACAAAGAAAATCGTAATAACCAGAAGGGATTGCAAAATACCATAAGAACTCTAACACAATCTATTGCTTGAAGGTGAAAGAAAGTACAAAGAACCATATAATCATAATAACAGTCAAACGAACACATACAAGTGAAATTCATGCAAAGACATCACGAACCAAAAGAAGAACGTAATGACTCATCCGTACTAACGATCAAAATAAGAACCATAGAAAAGCATCGGTACTAACATGTCGCAAACATGTTACGAAAACTAAAGGATGTGAAAAATAAGGGAGTAAACATCCACACTAATATGTTACGAACCATTAGTGCTTGAAGAAAAATTTTGATACTCATACGAGTAATTGATGCAAAGAAAGAACCAGTGAAACGCACCTATATCCAAAAGAGCAAATCCGAACAACCAATATACATCAAGACGTCGGATAAGAATGGTAGGAAAGATAGGACATCCGTACTAACATAGTACGATGAAGGGATGCTAATCTTAAAGTTAGGATTTCTAACAAATAATCGATCAATCTAACAAATTCAATAGTCATAATAGTAATAAAAGGTATCCAAGATATTCATAACCGTTAGATAGAAAAGAAATTTGTTGACTACGCAACTAAGCCCAACAAAATCACTCATTAGTTAAGAGAAGAATTCTCTAACTATATACCATGCTTATCATTAACACACAACATTTTACACTATCACATAACAAACAAAAACCGATCAATGCCATCATGGTCACAAGTCCACGTGTGTGATGCCTTGATAATTATGTTGGCCACCACAATTATAATTGTATCCTTTCACACGTATACTTATTTCCAAGACTACACCTCTCAATGATAACGCACATATAAGCACATATACCACATTGCATATCTTAAACCACTCCAATATAACATAGAAAGGATGCTCCATCAAAGAATACTTACTTATATAAAGATAAAATTGAAACGACATAAAGGAACGAAAGTCTCGCAACGCCTCTAAAATATGAAATATCCGAAAGAAATAATCAATAGCAACGTGACAAGATAAAAGATGAAATAAACTTAGGCTGGGCCTCGCTTGGGTTTAACTTTGTCTTCACAAGAGTCACCCGACTCCGCGGGTCCATCCTACTACGAGCATTCGACAAGCGATCAACTACACTATCTTCTTTAGTTCCATAAGAGGCTCCTTCTTAATTGGCTCCTCTTTTGGATCTCTATAGCGCTTAAGTCCAATTGGGAAAATGGTTCCCTAATGAAACTTTTTACGTATAAGGGGAGACATAGCTATAAATAGTAACGAAGTAATATATACCATATTAGATAATAGTAGACAAAACAGCTAAATAAAAGTTACACAAAATAAGATTATAAAATCTATATAATTAGGGGAAAGTATAATAGTTATAACACTAAACACTTAGGCCCTAAAATGCATCTATATTAAGGACTCCTAGGTTATAGTCTAGGCTCGACCACCTACTTCTCTATAACCAAAGGCTCTGATACCAATCTGTCACACACCGCCAAGGCGGAAACGCGAGGCATAACAAGGGGGTTCACGTCAATACCAAGACATGCAAAACATCCAAAATAAACCGAAGCAGATTAAATCAACAACATTCAATATTCATTCATGCATGAAATAAACTAGGAGATTAAACTCCGCAAGCAACCTATGGTCTCTCTAGCCACTCCTCTTATTCTTAAGATCCTCATTATGCTCACCTGAAAATGATGCTTAAAAACGTCAACACAAAGGTTGGTGAGAGTCATAGGTTTACGATACACAATTCAAACTTTTAATCAATTACTGTGATTAATAAAAGCAAGGTAGGACAAATATGAACTATCATGAACTTATGCTAACATGCAATCCAATCATCATATCAAATCAACAAAATCATATACTGGGTAGGCGTACCCCTCCGATCCAATCAAACACTTGACATGACAAACACAGTATATGCAAGTAAATCACAATCCTTGACATGCCAAACACAGTACATGCAAGTAATTCATAACCAACATGTAACACAAGGTCATATAATAGTCATACAATGTCCACACTCAATTAAAACACATAATCACAGCAATTAAAATATTTCAAAATTATTTGCATCATTTCCATCCCAATTTAAAACAATGTAAAAAGAGGAACTATGAAACTCACCTGATGCTGATGCGTCAAACGCAGCTTCTCAAGACCTAGCACAAAACTACACAATAAATATAAACGTGTTACACGCGACTAAGGCAAATGCTTAAGTCCATTCAAAAATCATATGATTGATGTTTAAGGGGTTCACATACCTCTATGGGTCACCCCGACACCATGCCCGACTTTAACCCTCTCATTTACTCATAAGTCTACTTAACTATATTTTACTCGAAAACGCAGAATTTTAGTGACACTTTCCAATTTTCCAAACCATACCTACTGGCCTTCATAAATTCCTAATAAAATGATCCATAAACTTCTATGAGTTTACTATCTACCTTATTTTTCCACTAATTTATTCCCATATTTAAATGCCTCAAATAAATTTCAACTTTTAATTACTCAGATTCGGATCTAAACGCGCACTAAAATGTTTGACCTTACTAACCATACTTAGTCAACTAATCAGAAGCTAAAACTTTAAGGAAAGTTAATAGACATATAGAACTTAACTTATGTGTTTTGGCTAACCTTAATTCGAATTTTAAATAGGGGTTTACCTCTCTAATTCTGACCCAAATCTGACCCGTATTTACTGTTTTGACAAACTTTCTGCAACGATCATTTGACTAACTTTCCGAACTCAAAATCGTTCGAGGCTGGACTTTTTGAAAATTAGACTCTCTGAAATACAATTTAGGTACTAGAAACACCTCAAAATACGTTACCATCATTGAGATATCATCACTTGAACACAGACCTAAAAACTACCAAACCCTAATTTACAAATTAACGCGATTTGACCCTAACCGTTTGCACCAATATGATCCAATTCAAACCCTAAACGCACTAGCATGATCATAACATCATTAATTACAGAAGTTTTAAAACCCTAATGATCCCCCCCCATCCCCCCCAAATAATGTTGGTGACAATGATTTAAAAAAGATTTAACAAAAGTGGACACTACCTAATGTTCTTACTGAATTAACACAATCTAACGCCTGAGATTTCTTGAACAAATTTTGTGTTCTCACTGAAAGGGATAAGGATTTCGGCTGAAGAAGGTGGGGAGGGGGAATGAGGCACTAAAAATCTTGTTTAGGGTTTACATATGGTTTAGATAATTATAAACCTAAGCCTTATCTAACTACAAGTTGTAAAGACTAAAACTCTATTTATTCTTCTTTTTCCTTCCTAAATCCGATCGGAAATACTTATATATATATATATATATATATATATATATATATATATATATATATTTATTAATTAATATATATATGATAGATAGTTATATATAATATTATACATATATATATATAACATATATCTTATATACATATACATACATACAATATATATACATATATATATACATATATATATGATAGGTATGTATATGAAAATACATATATAAAAATATATAAATAATCTATATATATATATTATATAATATATATATATATATAAAATATGTTATAATAACATACATACAATAATATATAATATATATATATATATAATATATATTTAATATATATAAATATATGTATGTATGGTATAGTACATACAAAAATATATACAATATATATGTATATATATATATATATATATATATACATCAATACTACTGTGACAACTGTGACTTGACAGGTATATAAACCTTTGAGTTGGCTAAGTGTTTATAACGTCGATATTTGTGAATTAATGTGACATTATTTGTGTGCATGATATCATATCTGAATGCGTGTTCATCTCATTTTTGAATGAAGTGTTTGGAGTATGTGATGAGTAATTCCATTTTTGTTCACAAGTGTAGATACAGGGAAAATGAATAACGTAATTTGCATGCATTGCTACGTCAATTTGTGGATAATTATGTGTTGGATTATTATGGAAAGTATGTCATAATGGAAGTAAATTAGGTTCGTAAAATATGAGAGTTAGTAATGAACTTTCTAAATAATGAAAGTATGTTTGAAATGGAAAGTGATAAATCTAATTATTAACTAGTTTTTATTCAAAAGTTACAAAATTATAAATGTTTTTATATAAACAATAACCCAATGTAGGTAAGATGTAATAAAATAATATATATAAAAAAAAACATATTTGTATGATATATGTATATATATGTATATATATGTATATATATGTTAGATGTATATATGTACATGTATATATGTATATATGTACATGTATATATGTATATATGTACATGTATATATGTATATATGTACATGTATATATGTATATATGTACATGTATATATGTATATATATACATGTATATATGTATATATATACATGTATATATGTATATATATACATGTATATATATATATATATGTTATTTTTTATATATATAATTTATTACATAATTACCTACATTGTGTTATTTTTTATATAAAAACATTTATTAATTTTGTAAACCTTTTGAATAAAAACTAGTTAATAACTTACGATTTATAACTTTCCATTTCACAACATACTTTCTATATTTAGAAAGTTCCTTAATAACTCTCATATTTCACGAACCTAATTCACTTCCATTATGACATACTTTCCATAATAATCCAACACATAATTATCCACATATTGACGTAGCAATGCATGCAAATACGTTATCATTTCCATTGTCACTACACGTGAACAAAAATGGAATACTCATCACATACTCCAAACACTCATTCAAAAATGAGATGAACACGCATCTCAGAATGATATCATGCACACAAATAAGGTCACATAATTCACAAATATAGCACGTATAAACACTTAGCCAACTCCAAAGGTATGACTAACCTGCTCAAGTCACAGTTGTCACAGTAGTATTGATGAAAGCATTAAAAATCTCAACTTCACTACGAGAGAAAATAGAACCATAACATTCTTGAGCATTTCTAACTTCATTCATATCGCCAAATAGGATGTATTTACCATTGTTAGAATGCATAAAATCACGAATTCTATTCCATAACATGGATTTGGCCAAAGGGTCATGAGGACCGTAGATGTTAACCATGTAACATTCTCCAACCTTGTTTTCAGGCACCTTTAACAATAACGAACGCATCATCACACCAAATGTCTTCTTTCACAAAACTGTTAGCATCCCATATTGACATTAAACCTCCCGATCTACCACGAGCCAAACTATAAGCGTAATCAAAGGAGTAATTCCCCCACATGGATTTGAGATGAAAAATTTCTAATCTAGTCATCTTCGATTCTTGAATTCCTAAAAAATGAATATTATATTTAAAGCACAGATCCTTGATCCAAACGTGTTTCCTCCTTTTCCTCGTGCCACATATGTTAATTGATAAAAAAAATTCATTTGTCAACGATGTGAGCCCCTATTCCATTGATCATATGGTTCAAAGATTTTAGACAACCTCTAACATCAAGACCTAGCAAACCTCCAACTTTAATCAATCGTGATAGTTCATGAATAAGGGAGATACCTTTAATGTATTTGTTCTGACTTCTAGCAAAGGAGGTAGAACATCTACACGAGGGATCCCTTTTCAAATGTTCGAAACCAGGTGGACAACAAATCAGATGTGTTCGCTTCTTTTGCAATCTGTGAGTCTTCAACGTTTACTTTAGGAGGTCCAACATCAGATTCTTCATCCTCATTATTGTTATTCAAGTTATTTAGAACATCTTCTAAACCATCAACTGAGTTATCATCCAAAGATTCCACGTCCTTTTCAACCTCATTCTCGTCTTTAGTGAATGAAGAGACTTCATCGACAATGTTGATGCTCTAAGTACCAATTTCGTGTACTAGGGTTTCAAAAGTTTCTCCATGAATTTCAACCTTTACTTTTTCTGATATGGGTTGGTGCGATATGGGTTGATCTCGAAAAACAAAAATTTTCCAAACAAGCATGGATCTTTCTTAAAAGCGTTTGTACCCTAAGCACAAAGTGGCAAACCATTTATCTCAATCCAAATCAAGCGTTCATCGACCTTAAAAGAGGGTGAAACAAATTTGATCGAAGAAGAAATGATCTTCATGGTGGCGTTCAACCTGAACGACTCACATGCTTCAGTCGTGGGGAATTAGATCCAAATCCAAGATCCCCCAACGTGATGAATTTTGAGATTCACGAAACCTTCATTCTTACATATCACATACATGTTACTTGCAGAATCCAAGTTATTTAGTTTGACCAAAAGTACCTTAGACGAATCATCGATACCGATCAAGTCCTGATCGTTGAGGGATACGACTCGTGTTTTATCAGAAGAAGTGTGATCATTGGTAGATATAGTTTTACCATGCACGACAGATGCAAAGGAGTGTCTTTTACGATGTGAATCATTACGGTTTTGGGAGGTGTTTTTAGTAGTAAGGTTAGGGTTATGGTTAGGTTTAAGAATAGGGGTTTGGTTGAGGCACGTGGGTACATTGGTTGATTTCTGTTTTGCTATGATTAGGTCTCTGGAATCGTGAAATAGTGACATACAAATGAAAACTCCCAATCCAAATATTTGATAGAGACCTAGCGAATTCAGTCACATCAGTAACACCTAAATAACGAATGAATCCAAATCTCTTACCCGCTTTTGAACGTTTATTAGCAATGAAGGCATCAACGAGACGACCATAGGGAGTGAAGATGTTCCATAGGCCTCTTGCATTTAACGAATCAGGAAAGTTTGTAACGTAGAAGGAAGTCGCAACTTTATCCACATCACTATAGAATGTGTTCCCTATAGGTTTTGAGTTGGACGTTTTGTCATTACGAAAGATCCATGTCCAACCATTGGAATCAGTGTGATTAGTTGTTTTTCCCATGATGAAAACCCCCTGCCCCACGTAATTCCGGTGGGAAGAGCTCAGATCCGATTATCTTAGAGAGGCGGCTATTAGGGTTGATAACTTGGTCGTTTTCTTTAACATAACACCTTTTTTGAGTTTTTAGCTTGGGTGATTATCCCTTATGCTCTAAAATCTAAACAAAGTTTAAAGTTGGTTACTATTTAATGGCATTCTTCTAATAAGAGAACATTTTCTAAAATACTTTTACTTTTAAAGATAAGTGAAAATGCTTTAATATGATAAAACAATGGATGCCTGTTATTAGTTATGGTATTTGCTAAAAACAATTCTATAAGTTTTGTTCAAGTATTTCATGTTTATATAATAAACATTTAATAAATACCAAACATTTTATAATTGACTATCAAATATTCACATATCATGTTTAAAAATGTTACAAGTGTATAACTGTGAAATACATTAGTTTATTAAATGTCATTATAAATATAAAATCGTTAAAAAAAGTTAGAGTTTTTAACATATCACTTTTGGTTAATTAAAAATGTAATTTCTTATCATATAAAGGTTTTTCCAAAACAGTTAATTTACACTTACAAAATCTACTGTATAAGTATTTTGTTGGTTGCACCATAGAGACTCATTTCTTCACAAACTAGTAAATTATTATCATACACTTTTAAGCATACAAGGCAAATTTTTAACCATCCAAATCATCAAAAGATTTTGTGTCTTGAAAAGAATTTAAGGGTGACATTTAATAATTGGTTACTAATTTCTTTGCTGTAAATAAGCAAACAAGAATAATATTTTGAAATGAAAAAAGTACTGATTTACGTTCCAAAAAAAAAGAAGTACTGATTTAAATATAGTGATAATTGACCTTAAAATTCTTTGATTATCTGTAGAAAATTGTTTGGAAGGATAGTTTTTCCATTTAACGCGTATATATGTATATTAATATTAATTATTATTCCACTTGAAAAATGCTAGACCATGAATCCCATGATCACCTACCTGTTCAGTCTCCCTCTTCCAAACACTCCCATGACAACTCACAATAAACCTTTTGTCATGGGAAATAGTCTAATGTGTTGTTTGTCATGCATGCTTCCTTGTGGTGCCCTTGATTTAATCCGTATCGTTCATCTAAACGGCCACGTTGAAGAAATCACACGTCCGGTCACCGCGCACGATGTCCTCATCAATTACCCCAATCACGTCTTAACGAAACCCTCCTCTCATGGTGTTGTCCGAAAAATTCTTATAATTTCTGATGGTACGAAACTAAAGAGAGGTAATATTTATTTCCTAGTACCATTGTCCTCTATTCCTGAAAATACACGAAAACTACACCAGAAACGCAAGGCTGTTGTGGCACCAAAGACATCGTCTAGCCATGTTAGGGTGGTTTCGACGAAGAGTTGTAGACCCCGAAAAGCGCGACGTACCATCCATGCTAGAGAATGGAAACCCATTCTTGAAAGTATATTCGAAGAACCATAAAATGATGATCCGAAATGTACTTGGTATAGCTTGGTTATATTCTTTTTTTGTTAGATGTTAAATGCTTAAATTTTTAAAGCAATCATATGATGGATTACATCAGTGGACTCTGATTATTCATTTTTTTTAGAGTTTTTCTATCTTGTGCCCTAGGGGCACATGCCATGTTAGGGTGGTTTCGACGAAGAGTTGTAGACCCCGAAAAGCGCGACGTACCATCCATGCTAGAGAATGGAAACCCATTC
>BQNB010155535.1:0-10939 GCA_026074375.1 Tanacetum coccineum
CTAGATAAACGGAACTTGAGGTGGACAATCGTAACAATAATGAGCATCGTTCCCACAAAACTCACAAGAATACGTTTGGGGTTGTGGAGGTGGGTATGAAAAATCGGGAGGATTATCAAAAGAATTTGGACTCGAATCATAAATGAAATAATTTATGTTCCTTGAATTACATAGAAAGCAATATCCATCTCGAAGATCATTACCACACCGCTCGCAAGTACATCGTTGACACGTGTGACCATATAATGGTTCTCCACAACCAACGCATAGGACAAATGTTGACATTAAGAATTAAAAATAACAGGGTTAAGAAAAGAATTAAATGGTATAGAAGAAAAAGAAGATTATTTTGGGATTTTTAAGTTTTTTAAATAATTCATTTTATTAGAGGATAAAACAATGAGACCGGATAACTTAAACCAATAATCAACTTGCTTCACGGTAGCTCTTTAAAAAAAACGCACAAAGGAGCGGAGGAGCGGGAAAGCGCGAAACTATTAAAATCCTTTTCCTTTCGGGTCGTAGTTCCTCGGAACAACCCTCCTTATACCCCTCTTATAGTTTGTTAATCTCTTAAAGGTGAGCCGTACTTCACAAGTGACACAAAGGCAAGTTTTGAATCTTTGGTGTGGGAACTTATTATGATAATGCTCAAGTTGAGAGCATTATATTGATGATAATTTTTATTATTTAAAGACAATGCTTTTATATTTTTTTGATTTTTCTTGTTTTTATCTTATAAAAGAAAATGAAAAATATTTTTGTATTTTTTTATGTATTCACAAAAAAAACAAATAACTTCACGAGGAAGGATCTTCAAAGCACTAATTGTCAAACGTCGGAACGACAATCGCTTACACTCCTCCCCGGCAACGGCGCCAAAATGATATTTACCTTTTTAGGGGTCAAAGTATCAAATAGTAGTATAATATTAATCAAAATATATAACCCGCGAGTCCACCTAGTCAACCCTTTAGGAAAAAGGTCAACAAACTCACGGGTATGATATAAATGATTCCGGGCAAGTGATCACCCGGGTCGTTCTCCCAACGAGGCGTGAAATGGAGAGTCGAAAGTCGGTTTGATATTTAATGTTTGAATAACAAGATTTTGATTGGTTTTCTATTTCTACGAGAAAAATAAGTAAAAGGAAACTTAAATCTAAAACGAAAGCAAAAATGAATTTAAAAACGTAAATGGGAACGTGAAAACGCGACTCGAAAACCTAAAACATGAAATTTTAACCCTACACATGCAAATTTAATTTTTACAAATCCTAAATGATAAAAGAAAGAATTTTTTTTTGACATTTATTTAATTAGATTTGAATTTAAAACAGATTTAATTAAATAAAATGATTAAAAATAGTAAACTAATTTCTAAAAAACTGGAAAAATTACAGAAAGTACTTTAGCCTATTTTGAATTTAAGAAAAATAACAACTTGAAAGGATGTTGAATGAAATAAGCCAAAAATAAGCTAAATGTGGCTGATAGGCTTTTTGTGCAAAAAGGGGTTAAATATTTGATTGTGCAATTTATAAACAGATGGCCCTATCTGGTGCTGTGGTACTGGGTGTGTGTGTTGAGGCTTTGGTTGAGAGGGTAGAGGTCTGGGGTTCGAGCCTAGCTCACCCGAGACTTCCCCTTTTCCAAGTTTTTATTTTTGAACATATTTTTTTGAAAAAGTTTTATAACTTAAAAAATAAGAAAATTTAAAAAATGGAACTTTTTTATAAACTTAAAAATAAGTTGAAAAGCTAAATGAAGTGATCAGATTTGAACTTAACACTTAAGAGCTTAATTCTAAAACTAAGTTTTAACTAATAAGCTTAAATGAGTTACAAACTAGACCAAATAAGCTTAAAGGCAATTTGACAAACTCAATAAGCAAAAGCAGTCCAAGAACAAGCAAAAGTAATAAGCAATAAGCTCAGAAATTCAAATGAGCACTTTTCTACTAATCCTAGTACACAAACAGGCCAAAAGGGCAATTTTAAGCTGATTTTTAAACTACTTAGACTAAAAGCTAGGGACAAAAAGATTATCATGCAAAAAGCTAGCACTACTGAGTTCTAAATTTAACAAGAAATAAGCCTTTTGGATTACTAATAAGCTAGATAAGGCTAAATGAAAATGGCAGATCAGATAAGTCTAAGGCAAAGGAATTTTAAGCTTTTGCAAACCAACTTGCAGCCCGCAAAATAAGCCACCAGATAAGCTTATAGTTTGTAAAAACTAAAAACAGATTTAGACTAGCTAGAAATGAGCTTATGCTCCAATTTTCAGACTCTAACTTGAATTTTAACTAGCCTAAAAATGGAAATGAAAGTGGGCAAAAAACTGACCCATAAACTTGAAAAACAACATTGTTTTGACCCATTTTGTTTTAAACAATGAAACAGTTCAAAATAACTTGCAACCAGATTTTAGGCTGGATAAGAAATGCATTTTGAACTAAGAAAACACCACTTTAAACCTTTAAGCTTAAAATCAAAATGTGCACAGTCTATAAACATAAAAAGATCACAGATTTGAACATTACTTATGAAAACATAAAAACTAGCTCAAATCCTAATCCAACATGATCTAAAACTCATTTAAGAAGAATCTAAATTCATTTTGAGAACTTAACTTAACCAAAACATGATTTTAAGCAAAAACAGTTCCTATCCCAAACACCCCTTTAAATTTTCAAAACCCATTTTAAGGCTAAAACGGCTTATGAAATTCATAAATCAAGATCAAATAGCAATAATTAACATCTAAAAAGCATTAAAAACACAGATTGAGCACAATTTAAGCAAAGTACAAGCAAATGCATAAATATTGATTTGAAAAGGAAATTTGGGACTTACAAGTAGTCCACAGCTTTTGTTAAGATTTTAAACTCCAAAATCAGTTTAAGAACATCCTAATGCTTCCCACGAAGCTCTAACTCATGGCCATCCATAATACACCATGCTCCAAAAAGCTCGAATACCAAATTTCTTTTTAATGAAACAGTAACTTTCACTAAAGCTTTTGTGAAAGTTAAAATGAGTATAAAAGGCTTCTATAAGCTTACAAGAGCTTATAGAAAGAACTTGTGAACACAAATAAGTTTGATTGTATAAGACTTTTAAAAGAGACAGAATTTTAACAACTTGAAACTGAAATTTTCATTAACTTAAAAATATTACAAGGCTTTTAAAGTAAAATGACAGAATTTTAAATGACATAAAAACATTAAAAGTAAAGTTATACTACTCCTAAAACTACATTACACTAGATATTTTACAAAATGAAATCCTACACTATTTATAGAAAAACACAAGTCTTGAGCTGTGCTTGTTGTGTTTTTGTTGTGAGAGACTTCAAAACCTCATCTTGGCCCTTCAATCATCGTGCCCTCCACTTTCTTGAATCTCAGCCATTGATTATAGTCTTCAATTCACCAGCCAATTAAAAGTTATAGGATTGCCAAGGTGTTTTTTGAAGTGATATGATGTGGGGTTTGAGAGTGAGAGTGATGGGTTTGTTTGTTGGAGCAATGTTCAAGGTTGAGAGGGACAGGGACGGATGAATAGTGGTGGGGTTATTTGGGCGGGAAAGTAACTATAGGGTATTGTTAGTTTAATTGTTAATGGGATTAGGGGGTTAAGGATGTGGAGTGTAAAGGATTTTAAGGTGTAGGGGTTAATGTTGTTAGTCCTTAAGGACTAGCAATGTTAGTCCTTAAGGACTACTGTGAAATGGGTTTAGGACAGTTATGGCTAACGGGGTTAAATGGGTATTTGGGCTTATATTAGGATTTGGGCCAGTTTTATATAAAAGGGTATTGGTCTATGAAATGGATTAAAGAAAAATGGAAATGGACTTGTATAATTATTAAAAGGCTTAAGGATTTTAGTCATGATATTTGGCTGACCAGTCCTATTAAGTGGGGTACAGGTTGGCCGGATAAGATTTCTTCAGTTTTGTCTTCGGCTTTGACTTGTTGACTTTTTGGGTTGATTTTGACTTTGACTTTGACTTTTTCACGCTCTTCCATTCCGTGCTTGGTTTTGTCTGTTTTGGCTTATTTTTGTCCTTTAGTGAATATCTGGTACCTGCACAGCATAAATCATAAAATAAGTATATATTTGGTATTTTATGTTCGTTTTTGGTTAATTAAGCTCGTTTTTATAGTCAAAAGGTATGTGTAATTAAGCACATACCACTAAGCCTGACTCCCAATGGACACCAGATGAGAGGAGGTTGGTCGTTGAAGACCAGTGCCTTAAAAGCATCATTATGTCATGTCTACCAAATGACATAATGGAATCATTCATTAGCTGTGTTTCAGCCAAATAAACATGGACTGACTTGGTTCACATCTTTGAATTTCATTCAGATACCAAGGAAAACAAAATCATGGATCTGAAACTTAAGTATCAAACTTTCAGGGCAAAGCCCACTAAAAGTCTCTCACAGACCTACACCCACTATAAGACCTTGCTCAATGAGCTTGCCAATGATGGTGTTAACCTCTCTAAACATGAAATCAATGTTGGTTTCATGAATAGTCTCCCTGAGAAATGGGTAACCTTCTCTCAGGGACTGAGGAATGCCAATCATACTCAGACCCTTGACCTTGCTGATATCTATGGGAGGTTTATCTATGAGGATAACCTAATCCAAAGAAGGTATTCTAACACCAAAAAGGCCCTCATTACTACTCCCTCAAGCACTGCAATTTCTACTGCCTTCTTCTCTAACAATGTCATCCAGGATTTCCAAGAAAATTTTAATAATGAAGTAGATGAAAGGTCTAGTGAGGAATATCTAAGAGACTTAGATATTGAGTATCAGGAAAGAGCCCTTTTGGCAAATTCAAAACGTTTTATAAAAAGAAGAAACAATTTCTCATGTCAAAGCAAATGAAAATACTGAATGTTACAAATGTGGCAACAAAGGTTATTTTACAAGAGACTGCTTTTCTAAAACGTCTGAACCTTGTTACAAATCATCAGTGAATAATTACTCATTAGTGTTCAAAGGATTTCAACCAAAGTTTACTCCAAAACTTATTCAGTCTTCTTCAAACTTAAATAGTTAAGTTGATCCAAAGTTTTAGAAAGATTACAAGGCTGAGTATAAGAAGATGAAAGCTAAGCTTGCACTCCTTGAGGCAAGTCCCTCAAGTTCTCAAAACCCAAAGACCTTCCAACCTAAGAACAAAGGTTTAGTCGCTGAAACCTTTGATTGGGATGAGGAAGAGGTTTCTGATGATGAAAAAGTTACTCAGGTTAAGGTACTGATGGATCTTGCTGATGATGAGCTCACTGTTGGAAAGAGTCATGCTCGCAATGGTGAATAGGTCGACATCACCATAAGAAAGGTAAACACTCTTCCTCTATGGATGAAGATGCGATTGGCAAATTTTTTTTTTTTTTTTTTTTTTTTTTTTTTTTTAAAAAAAACCCAAAGTATATCTATCATCGATCTCAAAGTTTTGTTGAAGAGCAACGATTAAACTTACTTTCTAAGTAGAACAATATGGTTTTGAATTAAACAAGTGGTAGAGATGATTGCTAATTTTTAAAACAAGCCAACTTGATGCTGTCACCTTTCAAATTCAAAACACTAAACTTACAAAGTTAAATCATGCTCTTTAAGAACAACTCAAAGAGGAGAAAAAGATCAATGAAAAATGGCTAACTAGCTCAAATAAAGTTAGTTAATGTATCAGTGAGCAAATCCCTCACCAAAGATCTACCCAGGGATATCCACTAGTTAGTGTAGAAGTCCTTAGGTATGATACAAAAGGAGTAAAAGTGAGAATCGGGAAATGTGTTGATATGTGTTTAATTACACATACCATTTTCCATTTAAAGCGAACTTAAAAGAATAAAAACATACCAAAAATACATTGTATTTGTATGTTTGCATTTGTATTGTGCAGAGAACGGATATCTCACAAAAAGACGAAAATCCAAGCAAAAAGCGACAAAACCGGACACAAGATGGAAAAGTGTGTGAAATCGAAGCCCAATCAAAGTCAAGACAACTCCGAGAAGAAAAAGCAAAGAAAAATGTAACTTGAGGGGTCAAAAATGCCAAACCTCTAAGTTATATTAAGAAAACAAAGACAAGGGCTGATTATGCAAATTTGGAAAAGTTCATTTATAAAAGAAAGAAAGGGGAAAAAGGAAATGAAAAGAAGAAAGATGTAGAGGGGCTTTTCTTGTACAAAAGCCAAACATTCCCTTAATCATCTTCAACCTCTCTCTGTCAAAACCCAACTTGTATAAAACTTTTCTCCCGCCAATACCAAAACCAGCCCGCACCCTGTTTTTGCTCCTATACTTCTAGCCCGCACCCTGTTTATAAAGTCCATGTTGGCAATCCCTCTCCATTCCCAAAGCACTTCGATGGCTGAGATTGTCTCCAAAGAAGCTCAAAAGAAATCAAAGGCTGGGATTTGCTTTAGTCTCTCCTCACACAACTAGCACACTTGGTTTTATCTCTCCAAAGAAGCACAAGATGCAAGTCCAATACTTCGGCTATATATAGAGCTTCTTGTAAGCCTTTGAGAGATATATATATAATCTAAGTTAGAATCTAGTTTTTAGTTTTTAATCTTAAAAATAATTTAGCTAATTTTCAGTTTGTTTTAAGTCATTACAGCTTTTTACTTTCAGCTTTGTAACACTTTCAAGATTAAATACAAGTATGAAGTTTTTTAAATCAATAACCAGTGTTTAAGTTTTCTTAATCATTTGTTTTGTGTTCAAGAGAGGTTCTCAATACCGCTTGTTATAAGCTGCCATTATATCAAGTAAATCCTAAAAAGTTAAGTAGTAAAGAGAAAATCAATACCAATCACTCTTCCAATCAACCACAACTTATTGTAAGGATGTATAAGCCAGTTCTAGATGGTTATGAACTCTTACAAACTTGTTTTCTAAAGTTATAGCATGCGTAGAATGTTGATTTAGCCCTGTTTATTAGCAAGGGTGTTGATAATTCCCTCTTTTTCTTACTTTATTTATTTATTGCATGACTGTTATTCATTTGTTAACACTTTAGTTTTAAGTTTTAAACAGCTAGACTAATTCAAGCTTATTTAAGTGCATTATTATGGATTTGAAAAATTGCTTATAAGTTTTTTTACGTTTGTTATTTGATAATTTGTTTTTTAATAAGTTTGAAATAAAAAATGATTTTTGGAAATGTTAAAAGGCTAATTGAAGCAAGCAGAACTAACTCCACAGTTAGTACTGCTATTTATGTTTGTGTTCATTTAAGTACATTACTACATCACACTAGCAGTACTAACTCTAAGTAGTACAGTAGTATTTCACTTATTGGAACAGCACTAAACTTAACACTACCAGTACTAAATCTCACAAGTTAGTACTGTTTAGTCTTAACTGTTTAGTACTAGTGTTCAACTAAGCCTATCAGCTGTATTAATTCAGCTTGTTTAAAATTTTCTTTATTTTTTAAGTAGATTAAGTTTATTTTAGTGTATTGTGGCTGATGTCATAGAACTTATTTTATCTTTTCAAAATCATTTTAAGATAATTCAGTTTTAGTTTTCAGCTTGATTAATCATTATAATCCATTCTGGTGTTGCTTATTCTTATAATAAGCTGTTTATTTGGTAGTTAACCTCCTGTTTTAGTTATTTTGCTTATTTCCTGAATAATTGTGTTTTGTTAGGGCAAACAGTACAAACCTATAACTTAACAGTAACTAACTTATAACTATCTGTACTAACATTAAGTTATGTACGGTAATTAGTACTGGTATTTCTGTTGATAGTACAGTTGTTGTTTCACCTTGTTAATTTCAGTTTAATTGCATGTTTAATTTTGCTTATTTAAGTTTAGATTAGCATATTTGTTTAACTTAAGCAAATTAGAGGAGCTTATTTGAGCCTTTGCGTAAAAGTTATTAAGTGTTTTTTTATTTTCTAGCTTTATGCCTTAATCTCGTTTATGTTCTTGTTTAATGTTTTTATGTGCATTTGCTTTTCCAGTATTAATTCACAAACATTCCTTGTATATTCAAACGAATACTAACAACAATCATCAAACGGCTCTTTCGATTGTTCCATCTTAACTCTTTGGGACATAACCGACCCGGGAACCTCTAAACTGCTTCCGGTTTTCTTAGATCTCAGCGTGGTTTCTTCCTTGGTGGTATTTATATCGTATAAGATAGGTATTAAGGGTGAGCGCCCGCGTGACCAATTTTTGGCGCCGTTGCCGGGAGGGTTGAAAAAGACAATTCGTTTCGTTTGACAACTTTGTTTGATATCTGTAGAAGTATTTGTTTCTACAAAATTATAAAAGTACCAAAATATTTTTCACTTTCTTTTATTAGTAAATTCTACTCATCTAAGAAAACAAAAAAGAAAAACAAAAAAAATATCAAAAAATGTCCATAAACAAAAAATAAAATCAAAATTGTTAAAAATACCAAAATATAATATTCTCAACTTGAGGTATTAACATAATAATTCCGGTGAACTTATTGTTCCCAACTCGAACAAAAGATTAAAAACTTGCCATTTTGTGTCTCTTACGATATTCGGCTCACCTTGAAAAGTTGAACCAACTATAAAAGTGGGTATATAGGGAGGGTTGTTCCAGAACTACGACCCGAAATGAGAAATAAGCTTCGCGCATATTCCTACTCCTCCGCTCACCTGTGCGTTTATCTTTTTGAGAGCTAACCGTGAAGTAATAGATTAAATTGTAGTGGGGTTTAAGTTTGTCTTATCTCATTGACCGTTAAAATCAATTGTGAATAATCATAGAAAAAACTAAAAATTATTGTAAAGTTTTCTTTTTATATTTCTAATTATTGTTGCATGCGCACTCGTTCTCAAAGCCCGTAAAACGTCCGACAACAGCAAGTCGCAACAAACTTCTGTTGAATCAACCAATCTGTGAGAAACCGTGATAATCCTCCCATATTTACGATGGCTGATAATCGTACGAAGGCGCCAACTGCTCGAAGCACCACCGATGGTTACGGAGGATGCGATCGTTATTCCGGAAAACACCGCGAATAACTATTGAGAATCAAGCAAGGTCTTCTAAACTTGTCAAAAAAAAAAACAAGCAATGATTTTGGAATATTGATAAAGAAGACCCACATGCTCACATCCGTTATTTCAACAAGATCACTTCTACGATGAAGATTCCGAACGTACCAAATACGTCGGTTAAACTTATGCTTTTCCCATTTTCTCTCGAAGGGGCAGCCCGGATATGGCTGGAAAAAGAACCCCCTCGGTCGATTGAAACATGGGATTTATCTAGTACGATTTTATTAACAAATACTTCTCTCACCTCCTAAAACGACAAATCTCAGAAATGAAATCACGAGATTTCAGCAAAAATTTGATGAGACGTTTTGTGAGGCTTGGGATCGTTTCAATGATCTTTTAAGGGGATGCCCTCATCATGGGTTTTCAGAATTGCATCAACTCGATACATTCTATAATGCCCTAAACTCAATTGATCAAGATTCATTGAACTCTGCTGCTGGTGGTAACTTCTTAGACAAAATGCCTCGAGAATGTTTAAAAATCATCGAGAGCAAGTCTAAGGTACGTCAATCAAGAAACAAAGCTGTTGTAGCTAAAATGAGTACAAGCTCTTCCACCCCAGCAATCTCATCTGATGTTGTTGAACTCAAAGATATGGTTCGGGCATTGATTCTAGACAGAAAGAACCAGACCCCAGCTTCTGCCCCCGTAAAAGCGGTTGAACAAAGTTGTGTAACCTGTGGGGGAGGTCATTTTTATCAAAACTGTCCAGCCACTAACAGCAACATTTACCATGACAATATCCAAGAGTATGTGTCCCAAGCCGCTGCGGCCAATTTCAACCAAGCTAATTCTGGTTATCGACCTCCGATGGTCTCAAATCAAATTCGACCTCCTGGTTTTCCTCCCATTCAGAATCCTCATGCAAATAGTCAAAACAATTTTAATCGAGGAAATAACTTCAATCAAAACAGAGGAAACAATTTCAACCAAGGTCAGATTTATCGACCTCCGGTCAATCAACCAGTAGCTCATCAAGGACCTGCTCCTCAGACACACGGTGTGTCAAAAACAGATTTTGAAAGATATGTCACAGCCAATGATGCAGTGTTGAGAAACATGCAAAACCAAGGTCAAAACCTGCAATCCCAAATGGCAAATTTGACTGACATGCTTTCAAAATTTGTTACTGCTAATACAGCTTCTACTTCCGGTTCTGGAACTCTTCCTGGTAACACTGTTACCAACCCAAAGGAAGATTTAAAAGGTATCACTACCCGAAGTGGTGTTACCATCCAAGGACCGAAAGCAGTTAATCATGACGCCGAGGTGACAAAGGACACGATGCCTCCTGCTAATAACGGAAGCACCGAAGACGTCCAACCTCCTGTTGTTCAAATTCAGTCTCGTAATCCAAATCCTGAGCCCAATGTTGCTCCTGTTGTTGCTCCTGTTGTTACTCCAATTCCTAAAGCATCAATTCCATTTCCATCAAGAAGAAATGATGAAAGGCGCAAGGAAAAAGCTAACGACCAAATCGAGAAATTCTATGAAATCTAGTATGTGCTTAATTACACATACCTTTTACCTTTAAAAACGAGCTAAAATAACCAAAAACGGACTTAAAATGCCAAATATATGCTTGTTTTGCTAATTGTATTGTGCAGGAACGGATAACTAAGAAAAGGATGAAAAACAAAGCCAAAACGACAAAACCGGACTCGGAATGGAAAAGACTATGAAAGACAAAGCCAAATCGAAGCCGAAAAGTCAATCAAGTCAAAAAGTCAACAGAAAAGTCAACTGGTCAAAGTCAAAGTCAACCCCGACAGAATTGGTAAGGGGTGTTTGGGATAACTTGTAAAACGGGTCAAAATGGTTGTGGTATGGGTTATGGTCACTAGTCTAGTTT
>BQNB010155536.1:0-15384 GCA_026074375.1 Tanacetum coccineum
GATTTTTTGATGATAATTTCTGATCTTAAGGATAAACTCAAAACCTTTAAAGAAGGGAAGGGTGTGAACACTAAGTTTGACAAATCTATGATCTCAAGAAAACTTCTATGTGTAACACCATTGCCTAACAATATAGTAGCTCAGGCTAAGAAAGTTTCAAATCCAGAAGACAAAACAAATAGGTCAAAACCAGTCACTTCACACTCCACACCAAAAAACAAGCAAAAACAGAAAAAAGAACGCAAATGTTGTTGCGAGAGGAATGTATAAACTTCCAATACAAGAATAACACATGCAAGTTTCTAAAACTAACATGAATGTTTCTAATTCTACATGAGTAGAGAGTTTTAATAGTGTTAGAAGACCAAAGCCTAAGGACACTAAATCAAAGAATAGAGTCTTGAAGAACACTAAGGATAAGAGCTCATCTGCACATGTTTGGAAGGAGTCAAGTAGTGTTAGAATAGATTCTAATAAGCGTGAAATAATGAATTCGACTATATGTCAATCAAACGCAAGTATATTAAACACCAAGACTGTATGTTGTTAATGACTGTTCGAATATTGGTTTGTGTTTCTTGTGCGTAAAGATGGGTTTTACGGCTTTCTCATAAAAAATTGTGTTGCTATTTATGGCATTGTCTAAATATTCTAGGGTTAAAAGAGCCTTTATTAGTTGGATGCTGTAATTTATTTTAATAAAAAATACGTTGGTTGTAGACATTTATAAAATCCCTAACTCATCGGACTATTTTCTACGAATAAAGAGCACTGTACCCGCTATCGTGTATAGTGTAATGATTGGTAAGTATGGGTGTCGACCCATAGAACGGTTTTCTGTCTCTAATTGTATAACTTGTTTTATTTATTATACAAGAAAGCAAGAAAGAAAAGCGTGTTTGAATTTTGCGATTATATTTTAGTATTTTTGGGTGGTAAGCCTTGCTGTCGAATAAAGGAACTAGCATAGTGGCAGACTAACTTAGGAAAGGATAGGCCGCATGCATTTTATGATCTTATGTGCAATGTCTAATTACAATCTTAGAAGGGGGTCCAAATTCGTTAGGTCTAGTTGTTGTTGTTAGTTGTAACCTAAACCTAGTATCTTACTGGAGTGGAATGGACTCATAAGAAGAATTAACATATTCTCAGCATATAGTCATAAAGTTTTTGGTTTCCTTTTAATTATCGATACACTTCTTATCTAACATTGTGGTCGCCGATTAGCTCGCTACTTTTCTTTTAACCAGGAAATTAATGCTAAGGGATCGCTCTCATGGGTAAAGGGCAAAACAACTACAAGTGTTGGTCTCAGTACTAAATTCTTGCATACTAGCGGATAAGAAGATCACTTACTACCTAATGCACACTCAACCTCATTCAAGACCTATCAGGGACTTCGCGATAGGGATTTCAAAGGCATACTAACATAAATTATAAAGATGCAATCAAGACAATAAGGATCATAAATTAATAATAAAAAAGATAATTAATTAATTAATACGATATGACAATTAATAAAGAATAAACAAATGATTATAACATCAAGTAATGTTATTGTAGATTCAACAGAAGTCAAAAATAAGCTGATTAAATTGACCATAGAAAATTGAAGTATATTACCCAATATGCTAAACTAGTGCTCTCGATCTCCTAGTCGAACGGCCATGGCAAACCCCGAAGGGTTTGCCCTACACCTCTGCTCGAATGCCTTTTTCTCCCTTTTCTCTTTTTGCGGCTAAACTACGAACCAGAAATGATTCATAATGAATGAATGAATTTACTATTTATAATAACATACAAGTTTGAGTTATTGACGCATTCAGCCCTCTATCTTCATGGTGTAAAGTGAAACATTATAGTATTTTGAACATATTACGTCCTTGTGATGAGTCATATTTACGGCGTAATGGCATCGATCACGTTACACCGTAATCCTTCTGACGCGACATTCCTTCTTTTGGTGATAAAATTGTTACAGGTACCTTATCGAACCTCTTTAAAATATTATCCCTTAGTTAGCGTTAACTTTTTCTATCATCTATAATTATTTACGGCGTAACTCCTACGGGCAAGTTACGTCGTAATGTCTTGTCAGCATAATTGATGCGTAATTTCTTTTAATAAAAACTACGACAGGTTTTACATTTATAAAACCCTAACTATCTCAACTATTCCTACGCACTAAAGGCAGGTACCTATCGTGTATAATTGGTATTGAATGGTATGATATCGGGTGTTCGACTTAAAGATTGGTTTATGCCTCTAATTCGTCTAATTGAATTTTATTCATCCTACCTAAGAAAGCATGAAAGAAACATGTTTTGAATTTTTGAGATTATCTGTGGAGTTGTTTTGGTGGTAAGCCTTGCTATTGGAAAGGGAAATGGTATGTGGCAAACAACTAAAAAGGATGAGCTTTTAATTTTGTTCATTACGTTGCAATGTCTTATCGCCTACATTAGAAGGGTCTTTACAATCATTTAGGTCTAATTGTATTGAACACCTAACCTATGTTTACTGAGTGGATATGGTGATCACAAGGAGAATTAACATATTCTCAGTATACTGGCATTAAGTTCCTCTTTAAACTATGAGTTACGCTCTAACTCTAACAGGTGTGTCTCCTATTAGCTCGCACTTCCTTAACCAAATATTTATATTGATAAGGCTTGCCTCTTGGGGTAAGGCGCGAAACAATTAAATGGATTGGTTCTTTCTACACTCAATCATGTGTGCTAGGTCTTTGAGATCATATAGATCCATTGACAGCACTAAACCTTATATCAAAATTTAGACAGAAATGCAAGGTGCTAAAACGGCACTACATAAATTAATAAAGGACGCAATAAAAATAAGATCTTAAATCATATAATACACCAAGGATAAATTAATTAAAGTAACGCAATTAAAAAATAATATTCTATAACTTATATCATGACATCACAAATTAAATTGTAGATCAAAATAAATCAGAATACTTATTAAATTAATTCGCTAACATATTAAGTGATGTACAAATACAAGTTATGCCAATTAAGTTGCTTTCGTTCCTCTTGTCGATAGCGCATGGCATAATACCCGTTGGGTTGGACCGAAAACCTAGTATGTGTTCATTTTTTTTCCCTTTTCCTCCAATGGTCGGCTAAAACCACCGAGTGTGGAATGATGAGAATGAATTCATCCTTTCACTATATACTAGCTGGGTACTCGCGCCATCCGACGGCGGGTACCTGGTAACTAAATATTGTGGCGAGCAAACGTTGTTCATTTATATGTTTTTTTCTAACAATAAATTTACGAAATAATGAAAAATTTTGTTTAAAATAACTATAAACCATATCGATGCAACTATTTCACATCCAAATAACACAAGGTTCATATTAAAGAGAGTAGCATAAGTAGCATATTTTAAAGACATAAATTAAAAATAAACATCAATACAAAATGAAATTTGATTGACATAAACACAAAAATGTCAACTATTAATATGTATCATTAGCTGCAATATCTTTATCCGTAAAATCTTTAGACATTGAAATAGAAGTGAAGGGATCATTGGTATCACCAAGAGTAACTTAAGCATTTTCGTGTGGTACATCTATTGCATCATCATCGTTGAGCCTATCGAGAAACCTCTTAAATTCATAAACTTTTTGAATCTGTAATAAAAACAAAAGACGTTAACATTGCTTTTATAGTAATAAATTTACTTTATATTAATGGTTTCATTTACCTCTTTCTTTAATTCTTCATATTTCCAATCATAATCAAGAGGCTGTGTGTAGAGTAAATAAATAAAATGAGTATATATTATTATAATGTTATATTATATTCTCATTCAAATGTGAATTACCTTCTTACAATTGCGAGCCATTACTTGTTTAAGTGTTAAGCCATAATTCATCTTCTCCACAAAATCTCAAGTTGAGATTATTGTCTTAGCATAAAAGATACACAAATAAATGTAAAGTGAGAGCGCTCTTATTAAAAGATAACATCTTTTTTGATAGGATAGTTTAGGTACTTGCTAGTAAGTACAACGACACTAACGAAGTAAAGATCAAAAGATATACCAAATTTACCTCAACACTTGAAGCAATATCGTACATGATGTCTTATGGATCCCCAAGATTGACTGAGTTCCTTTTTGTTAGCAGATACAGATTTAAGAACCTTAGATTTGCTAATAGGAACATTAGTTTGAGATTTACTAGGTTTCCTTGAGTAAACCAATGTTACAACAGGCTTAGGTGTTTCATTTTCTAGAGCAGTTAGTTTCCTAAGGGTTACTTCAGTAGTTGTGGTAATCCCAGTTAAAGGGCACGCATTTCCTACTATAGTGAAGGTCCAACCAGTAGGTCTCTAGATGTATCCAATATTTGTAAACACCTTTTGTTGATCCCAATGAATAGATCTTCTTAGCTTGTTAAAGCTTAGTTAACCTAGATAAATCCAAACTAACAATAAGAGAAACTATGATTGTGAATACTACAAGTTATGCAGAATCTAACTTGTAATACTATAAAGAACAATGAATACTAAACTTTGAATATATTGATTGCTAATATTCTGCCTAGGTTATAAAATAACTAACTATGAGATATGAATTCTATATATCTCTTTAACTATGCTGTAGGGTTCCTTTTATACACTAAGGAAACCCTAATGGGCTTACAAAATGCGTACAATGATAATGCATATCTATTCCTAATTTAACTCATGCATATCATAATAGCAGTACTAACTATATAAGACTAACAACACTAACTATTAACTAACAGTACTAACTATACTGGCAGTACTAACAATGTACTGGCAGTACTAACTAATATAAATAACAGTACTAACTACTTAGTCTATTTTCTTCAATCTTTAGCAGCAGCATCAACTCTGAACCAGCAGTAGTAAATTAGCACCAGCAGTAGTAACTTAGAATTCCCAACAATCCTCCCCTAAACTTGATATTTACTTGTCAATCATCAAGTTTCTTCACTGTAAGCTCCATAAACACCAGGAGGATGTATCCAAACACTTTACTACTCTTCAAGCAATGATTTGATGAACTTGATAAGCTCAAATGCCATAGTACTTTCTTCTTCAGCTTCTAACTGCAAGTTCAGCATCTTCTCTAGTAATTCCTTGATCAGAGGGTACTTCTTCTCCACTAGCATATTAATTTCCATGGGTTTACCATCCATAAACAGAGTGTGAACTCCACAACTTTCATACAATTTCCATCTCAGCAATTTCCAATCCAGTTGATTCATCCATAGTTCATCTTTTTCATCTGGGTCAAATATCATCCTTAGATCTCCCCAAAGCAACAAATCATGTCCTTCAAGAGGATGATCTTGAAACCTTTCCTGAACTAACCTGTATAGATCATTCAAGTCTTGCCTGTCAAGTCTTCTTAAGAAGGCTTGTGTGTCTCCATGATAGCTTGAACTTCCATCAGCTCTGGTTAATTTGTAAACATACATGTCTTTTTCTTCCATCTTTCCCAGCAACTGATATTCCCAATTCACAATAGGAAATTTTCTGGATAGTGGCTCATAGTTCACTTTACTGTTATCATTAGAAATTATATTTAAACTTAATCTAAGTTCTTCCTTCTCCTTCTCATACTCTGCTGCTTCTTCTTCTGTAACATCCTAAAGAAACATGTAATCTTATGATCTAAACCAAGAACAAGAGTGAGATGTGGGTTGTGAAGTTTTAAAGAGAGAAAGTATATGGAAATGGATGATGTTATTACTATGTGGAAATTATGGAAACATGAAAACAACCAACCCCTCTCCAAGGCTAGGAGAGGGCTTATATAGTTACACGATGGACGGCCCATGGGCTATGATGGGCTTCCCATGGGCCTTGGGCCTAATTAGCTTCTATTCTTAACATGACACAATCTACGAGCTAAGACCTATTACAACTTGGAAGTGACCGACACTTTTTGTGTTTCCAATAATCTCCCTTTAAGGGAGGTCACTCCATTTTACAAAAATTTAAGCCTAGCATACAATGCTTTGTCTTTAGTCTTTAGCTCATCCTTTTGACATTCTCTTGTGAGTATGTTGTAGTGATCATTGATTTCTGGATTGAGCTTGTTCCTTGAACTTGTATTTGACATTGTGATCTTGAGCATCTTGAGATCATCAACCAAGCACAATCTCTTCGCCATCTTGAAACTTTGCCATCTTGTGGATTTGTGATTTCTGAACCAACATGCTCATACCTTTCTTGAATGGTTGTCTTGAAAAACTTTAATGCTACGTCTTTCTTGAGATTCGTTAACTATAATACTTCGTCACTTCGAGAAAGACGTTCGTTATCAGAGTAGCGGAAGTCTTGAAATATGTATTTGAGCCTTTCATGAAGTCCTTATGTTTGTCTATCGGGTATGAGCATGTGGCTATGGATCTTGTGAGTCAGCTGGAATCAGGAACCTCCACCACCATCTTTAAATAGCCTGCATAAAAACAGTTAGCAATAAAGCGGGGGGACGAATATGGCTTTGTCATTCGCCCAGGTTTGGTTGGAGTAACCTTCAAATCCGTGAGGATCGACCTGTGATCAGATAGATTCAATTTAAGAAGAATCTTCTTGACAGGATTTCCAGCTGTAGTATTGAATCTTTCTAACACATAAGTATTAGATTCATCGTACTCAGCATGTTCTCATTATCGGAACGTCTCAAAGCAGACAACACGATAAGAGTGAACCAGCGAGTTACTATCTCACCGATTGAAAATAGAAAATTAATTTGAAAATCAATCGGTGTATCACTTGCAAAAGTGTTTTTGTGACACACCGAGAGTGTTAATCATTTCAAAAATTCATTAACAACCATTGATCCATTTCCTGGAACAAGTTTGATTCTTATAGAATCGCACCATCGTTTCTTTCCAGTTGTCACAAGTTTGATTCATAAAGAATCGCACAAGTTACCTACCATGAGCTTGTTTGATGTTGGCTCAAGCAGGATTTCCATCTTCATTGTGAATGAATTCACTCTGATGTTCTGGCAAAATCACAAGGATAATGCGTAGGACTCTTAATATATATCTTGTAATTCACATTGTGTGACTTAGCAAGCAGAATTTGACAAGTGTCCTAATGAGATTTATGGATGATCTCTTTTGGCTCTAGACTCAATAGTGCACTTTGATTTTAGTGATCGGAGGCTGGAGCTGAGTGCCACCTTTTCAATATCAACTAACTCGGAGTGAGAAAGTCAATAGAAATGAGTGTATCTCCGTGAGTTTTGAAACAAAGTCTTTCTGACTTTGAGTGGCTGGGAGGGGATTGTGCATAGCGTCACTGGGTCCATGACTGTCTTCAATGTCAGACAACACCTGAGTGTTTCTGACAGCATATGTATTGACCCGGTTTCTGCCTAAGTGTATGGAGGGCTTCTTTCTTTTCACCCTTTATCCTTACATTTCTTTTTCATTCTTCAACCCCTTCAATGCTTACCGAGACTTCATAACTAACACCTTGTTGGGTTTGTTCCAGTGTTAGCTCCATCTCAGTCGGCATTATTCCCGTCTCTCACTTTTTCTCATTTTATAATACCTAAGGACTTCTACAACACTAGTGGATATCCCTGGGTAGATCCCTCCGGTTCTGCTGGAATCATTGGGAATTTAGAATACCTATGCCTAACCACCTTATATCTCCATAAATTTAAGAACATGGCCGGTCTTTTGGGTATTCCATCACAATCCTTCAAAACCATTGAAAATTCAATCAAAGTGTTTGATATAAATATCAAAAAGATTTACACTTTGAGAGTTTTTCATTATCACTAAAAGCTCCCCCTTAACACATGTCATCGATATCGTAGTACATGCTAAGTGTAGAGTGTACTGATCAAATTTATAATGGAATCAATTTCGATACACGTTGATTCCAGTTAATCACATTTTCTCCCCGTATCCAAAATTTAATACCTTGATATTTTAGATATCAATTATAACCAAGACAAAATGTTACAAATAACTTAAAGGAACCATTTTAATGCTCCCCTTCAAATTATGAGAGAATAGATATATGTCTATAGAAATTGTTGAAAGATTTTGAATTTTGTGAAAAATTCTTGAAAAATCATCGTACTCGAACACTACATAAGCCTAAGTCTTTATACTTCTTATATACATATTCACATGTTTATTATATACGAAGATTTGACCTGAATGATGAGAACATCATATGATGAAATCATATGGTCCTTTGTAGCCGCCGTAGGTCTCCTTCGTACAATCTCCCACCAACGAACTTTTCCAAGCTCCTCATTAACCTTCTTTCTTTCAAGAGGTTGTCAATCTGATCTTTCTCTGTCCAAGCACTCTTCAGCGTTGCTTCAACTTTCTTTCCAAGTTATGAAAGTCTTTGCATCAAACTTCAAGTATGAAACAGATTCAGATACATATGTAACTTGAGCTTGTGTGGTTGGTGATGTCGGTGTTGAAGTTGTCTTAGCTTCCCCCTAAACCAGTAATCCTTTCTTGAGTAGATTCAAACCATTCCCCTTGCAAGCCGCATCAACATGTCCTAAAGTATAAAGCCCAGATATCCGAATACATAATAAACCTTTCCAAGAACTTGAACCGCACACCAAATTCAATTAAGTCACCAGATGAGCGCATTTCTCTCTTCAGATATAGATATAAATGTAAACACCAAAGTCAACTAAGTCCCGAATGACACAATTATTCCCACTAAGAAGTTCGAAATGAAGCTCCTAAAGATCAACTAAGTCCCAATTTACTCATTCACTTGCTGCAATACGGACTGACTTAAGAATCATCATACCTATGGTACCTCTTTTCATCAATATTTCTACTTCTTCTTTTAAGAATAAGCTTAGGGATTGACCAGTTTGAGAAGCATTAATTGAATTAGTAACCAATCTTCTCCACGCTATAGAATAATCTTTTTACAACAATCCCCTAGTATCTAAATGATGCATACTTTGAAATCACAGGAAACATACTCAACCCCCATGTGGTTGAATTAGTGCACCCGAAAGTTACAAGTTAAACACTGATTTTCCTCATGCGATTAGAAATTTTGTCATCCCCGAAATGGCATAAAATCATAGAAAGGCATGGACTCTATCACGTGTACATGATGTACGTTCTATTATTCCTTCCCCCTTGCTGGTTTTGATACCTCAGAATCAGCAAAACCTTGTACGCACAAATACTTGAGATCGTGTTCGAAAAATTAATAAGCTTAAATCTATTCCGTGAGAGTCAACTTCAAGGCATTTAAAACTATGAAAGTATTTCTAAGCATTCCTAAGTCTTTTACAAACTATGAGGTGTTGGCAATATTGATTGTCTGTAGTTTAAAGCCTGAATTCACTAAGTCTCAAATTCCAACAATCCCTATAATTCACATTGCCCAGTCATTTATTTCTTACGGTAATATAATTATAAACCCAAATCAATCCTTTGATTTCACCCTTATTTTCATCTTCTTCATCTTCATCTTCAAACCAATAAGCCTAAACTTTCCTACACATAAACCTTAACCAAATAATCCCCAAATCTCATCCTCAATATGTCAACTCACATTCCCTTACACAATGTACTATCCTCGTACTTGTTGTACTTCATGTCCCCTATATTCCTAACAAAGGCTCCTCCACGTCTTATCAAAACATTCTCCACCACTCATTCACTTTTCACTTTCTTCCTTATAACATTTGAATTTCATACACACACACGCACATACACTCACTTTACATTCGATCAAGTCATCTCATCAATCTAAGTTACCTCATTTTTTTCTCTACCCTTAGATTGATTTCAAACTAATACAACAAACTCATTATCTCTTCCACCCTTGATCAAGCCACCTCACCAATCCAAGATGCCTCATTCTATTCTTAACCCTTGGATTGAAATCTCATCTTAAACAAACACACCTTCTCTCACATACATACACTTCTCACTCACACAACAAACACACCTCTCTTTCTACCATTGATTTTGCCACTTCACCAATCCATCTTACCTCTCTTCATGTCATCTTAATCCTTTATTTCAAACCAAGATCAATAGGCTTATTTCTACCTTATCACAATCACATCATGCCAGCTCATGACAAGTCTTTCATAACCCATTCTCTCTTATCCAACACGTGCTCAAAAGATTTGAATTTCAAATTTTAAATCTCCCCCCTTTCTCTCCAAGTTAAGAATATTCCAAAAATATTCTCTTGTACCCTAACTAACTCTTTAAACCTTTAGTTGGATCCCAACTAAGCTAGTTACATTTTAAGGAATACCCATTTCCAATAATTCTTTTCTCTATTTACAATATCGGATAAGTAAAAGGCTTTTAAGTACTTCACAAACGCTTTTATCAAATGATATTTGAGTTGGTCGACCTTGCGTATAAGAATGATTTAAAGGTCATAGCGTGAAGTATAATTAGGGGTTTAACAAGACCGGGTAATTAAAAAACCAAGAACCAAAAAATGGTTTCGGGCCTCTCAGCGCCTGGGGCCAATACCTGAAGCCTGACATGTAACACCCGCAAATTTCGGATAGCAAACGAAGACAACAAAGCGTAATCACTTCATAGCCACCAAGTAAAGTTACAGAAATTGACCTCTAAAAGAGACGTTTTGAAAAGTTACACATTCGATTTAAACATCAGAGTTTACAAAGAGAGGTCTCAACATACATAAATGTTTTTAAAGAAAAGATTTCGAATGGTAACGATATGCAAAGCTTTTAAAATATGTCGTGCGACTTCCTTACAAGATAACATCTTAAAGACCCGAGATAAACATGCCAAAATATCAACAATAATGTTGAGTGAAAATTCATAGGTTTATAAGTAAAGAAGTGGACCACAAGATTTCATGTAATAGTTGACTAATGATGTACACTCAAAAGTCGAAAGCATTTATTATTTCACTAAGCTCATGACACATGAACCTTAACGTTATGGCAAACCCTTGTTTGTTAGATTTGTGCCCCGAAATTCGATGTTCTGCCTAACACCCAAGTATTACTTCAAATGTTAAATGCGTCCGTTTGACGTGGTATTAGTTATTGTATACCCAGACGGGGATTGTCAGTCCTAATATATCTATTCACAACATTCGCGTTTACTTCACAAAAAGTAATTAACGGTTCATGATTTAAAGGACTTAATGGCAGTAGTGGTACTTAGGCAATAATATATCAAGAAAAGCATACAGTTTTAAAACACTTGCGTCCATAAGTAAAAGTAAGTAGCATGTATCTCTCCCAAAAAGTTTATAAAACAGTAAACGAGTATAATTGGGGCTATGAACTCACCTTTTTTCAATAAGATGGTATGACGCGAGTAAGACGTCGAGAAGTCAAGAAAAGTCCTAGAAGTAACCTAAAAATAATGCCGCGTCTTAGGATTTATAAATATTGCGCAAATAAATGCAAATAAGTTTTTATAAAGTTGTTATATAACTTATAACATTGTACTTAGAGTTTGTAAATTTTATAAATCAATTAGGCCTAAAAACAATGTCAAAGTTTAATTTAGTTGTAAGCCCAATAATATGGCATGTTTAGAATTTTCTGGTTTAGCCCACTTAATAAGCCCGTATCTCTTAAGTTGTAAGTATTCATTATTCGGTTTTTACGTTTTCAGAAAGGTAAAAGAGTTTATTTATCCGATATGTGGGTCCGACCACATCGATTTTCATAAAATATGATCAAATGGTCAAAGTACTATCAAGTATCAAAGTTGGTAGATTTCCAGATTATAACAGTCTCGGGAAAACGGTCTACCTCCACAAACCCGTAAGTCCTTAGTTCTGGTTCAACTTGCACATTTTAAGTCAAAGAGTCCTCTATAACTTTTCTTTTTACACTAACAGCGGTTACTATACAAATTTTTAGAGTTATAACTCATTGAAATCTGGTGTGCAGTTTTTCGACTATTTTTACCGTTTATTTTCTACAAAATTCATCGGGTATCGATACGACGTGATTCACCCGGGGAATCGAATCTAAAACATAGCTCTACAATGCTATATTTTTATCTTAGTCTCAAGGTCCACGAATCTTTATAGAATACTCTATCTATCCTACTGATTACAAACTGACCTAATCAAATGTGTTAAAAGTTATGTTTGTCAAATCTCTTCTTGATTCAAATCACTAAGTATAATGTATAATTTACAAATACATATATAGAATATGTAAAATACATGTAAATCTCAGAAATGAAATAAAAAACATAATTAAATTACAAGTGAATAGAAAATGGAACTAATCCCTTACAAAGAAGAAAAATAATGATTAATATATCAAGAGCTAACCAAGACTTTAGCGAGTTCCTTAAACCCAACAAAAAAACCCTTGCAAATCTTAAACAACCATATGGACACCTCTTTTAACCAAATAATATGATGAATCTTTGATTGAGTCGAAAGGGATATAACCCAAGAGCACTAACAAGAATCTAACCCTTCAATCTTGAATATATTTCTTAGCTAGAATTTTGAATGAAATAGATGTTGATGTTGTGAAGTAGGGCGGCACAAGAGAGGAACTAGGAAAGTAATGTGTTTAATTTTTGTAGAAATGAGTGATAGTGGAGAAGGCTACTTCATTCATACAATCCGCTATCATAAAGGACAAGTGATCCTTAATGATGCCTTAAATCATGTCACATATAAGGGTTTACTCACCACATGGACCTTAATCCATGAGGTTGCCTGTGTTTTATAAGGGTGAGGGAGGTGGTTTTGGTTAATTTTTGTGTTAAGTTTGGTATAAGTAGGTACATTTAGGGCTATTGGGTAAAAAGGTAGGGTATTGCAAGAGTTTAGACGCGACCACGAAAGGTAAACGCAAATGTTAAAAATAAAATTACAACATATAAAGTATATAATGTAAAAATATTAAAAATGCATAAGCTGAAGACTTAATTAGATCTAACGTCGGGTTCACGTTTAATGTACGTTTTACTACGTACGCGATACCCTATCCGATTACCTCGTAAATAAATATATTGAATTAAAAATAAATAGTAAAAGTATAAGATTAAATAATGACCCAAAAATTACGAATTGTTATAGTCTACCCCCGTTAAGGGAACTCTGTCCGCAAAGTTCAATTAGTGCCGTCAACCGGTGGGGTGTTCGTAAAAAAGTGAGGGTACTTGCTTTGAAATTAGCCTTCACGCTCCCACGTGAATCTGGGTCCTCGACGATTTCTTAGAAGTGGGTAACAGTTCTTTATGGTTAATTTGTTAAGTCATAGTAGATCCGAAAACCAAAACATTCGAAAGGAACCGTCCTTCTTCCTTACTAATAATACCGGAGCACCCCAAGATCATATATGCCAGCTCTTTTCTTTCTTATTAGCAATGTGATTATAAACCCAAATAAATCCTTTGATTTCATCCTTATCTTCATCTTCTTCATCTTCATCTTCAAACCTTCACTTACATAAGCCTTCACCAAATAATCCCCAAATCTCATCCTCAATATACCAACTCACATTCCCTTACACAATGTACCTTCCTTGAACTTGTTGTACTTTATGTTCCCTTCATTCCCAACCAAGGATCCTCCATACCTTATCAAAACATTCTTCACTACATATCTACTATTCATCTTCTTCTCCACAAAATTTGAATTTCACACACACACTCCATCATCCTCACCCTTGATCAAGTCATTTCATCAATCCAAGTTCCCACACTCTTTTCTCCACCCTTGGATTGATTTCAAACAAACACACTTTCTCTTCTACCCTTGGTCAAGCCACCTCATTAATCCAATATACCTCATTCTCTTCTCAACCCTTGGATTGAACTCTTATCTCAAACAAACACACTTCTTCTTCTCACTCACACAACAAACACACCTCTCTCTACCATTGATCTTGCCACTTCACCAATCCATCTTACCTATCTTCTTCACATCATCACCATCCATTTCAAAGCAAGATCAATAGGCTCCCTTCTATCACATCATGCCAACTCATTCACAACCCATTCTCTTTTATCCAACATGTGGCTAATTCAATTTGAAATTCAAATTTCAAATTCTCCTCCTTTCTCTCCAAGCAAAGAATATTCTCTTGTACTTTAACTAGCTATTTCAAATCTTTAATTGGATCCCAACTAAGCTAGTTACACATTGAGGAATACCTAAAATACCCTTTCCAATAATTCTTTCTCTCTTTACAATATCAGATAAGTAAAACGCTTTTAAATACTTTACAAACGTTTTTATCAAATGGCTATTTGAGTTGGTTGACCTTGAGTATAAGAACGATTCAAAGGTCATAGTGTAACAGTTGGGGGTTTAACAAGTGTGGATATTTAAAACGCCAAAGTCCCGAAGAAAATAATTTTCCTAAGTTTAGGACTCTTGGCCTATAAATACCCACCATTTGCCTTTGTATTCCTCACCTCTTGCAAACATTCTTTCCTCTATTTTCTCTTCTCTAATCCTTTAAGTCTAACACTATTTGTGTTCTTAATCTTTTCCTCTATCATCTATTGAAGAACACACATCTCCGCAAGAGAGCCACACAAGTACCTAATCCATACTTGTGTGTTTTGTCGAGGGTCTTCTTTCGCACACCCTTTCTTTAGAATCAAGTCTCTAGGCTAGGTTAGGACTTGGTTTAACTATCTTTTATTCAGTCAATCGAGTTGTAAGGGAAGTCTTGTATCCGTGGGATCAAGCCTAGAACATTGAGGATCTAGTTGAGGTTTGGTAAGCTTCCAAGGGGAATGTTTTAGAGTTTATAGGATAATTCGAATCACGGGTTCTTATGGGTGGATTCCGAGGGTGAAATACCGTAGGTAGTAACTCTTCTTTGTGAGCGTCGGGCTTTGTTGAAAGTCGGTGGAGTTAATTGTAATACGGTTTATAGTCCACCATAAGGATTATACTAGTGTAGTATCGGAGTCGTGGATTCGCAACTGGACGTACAGAAGGACTAAACCCCCCTTCCCGAACCAGTATATATCGTGGTGTCTTTCTTCTTCTCTTTTCTTCTCTCTGTCTACTTATTGTTCTCATATTCTTTGCAAAGTAGTATAACACACCACTCGGCTCTTACAAGACTTGGAGTTTTATAAACTTCGAAGAAGTCAAGAAAACCGTATTCACTCCCCTCTACGGTTCTACAAACATTCTTAAAAACCACATACTATATATTTTTTTAAAAAACATACGCTTTGTATTTCAAAAAACATAAACTTTGCATCAAGAGTCGAAACAGAATCACAGTTTCGTAAGTATAATTATTTACCGCTATGCATCGTCACTTTGCACAGATATTCGTATATATTAATAATGTAAACTTAGCTTGGTAGCTTTAAGTTTGTGTTGGCCGCATGTTTTTTAGGGGACTGC
>BQNB010155537.1:0-15384 GCA_026074375.1 Tanacetum coccineum
TAGTACTGCTGAACAAAGAAGACCAACTATCAAGAAACTTGAAGTCAAGCAAGTAGAATTCAAGTTAGGGGAGGATTGTTGGGAAATACAAGTCAAAAGGTCAAAGTTCTGCCACGAAAAAGTCAAAGTACTGCTAAATGAAAGATCAAAGTACTGTCTGCGTAGAAGTGAAAAGTCAAAGTACTGTCTTTATTATAGGAACTATAAAGTTTAAACGGTTGTTTTAGCATTTATCTTGTAACAGTTATTAGTGATAAACATCAATTAGTATTTGTGTTATTCAGGGACTGTACACCTACTAGTGGTTATCCTTATGGTTATAAAAGGACCCCTAGGAAGGCTTTAGAATAGATAACGAAAAACACGAATCATTAGTATTGTATTAGGGATCTGCAATTTAGGCAGATTCAAAAGGTTTATAAAAGAAATCGTTTGAGAAACTATTGTGTGTTCTTCTTAAGTACTGCCAACTAGATTCCGCATAGTTGACAGTATATCAGTGTTTCATTAAGGAATATCGATCCTACAAGAGATAGTTTGCAAGGTTGAAGGGTTGTCGTTGCACACATTTGAGTTGGAAAATTTTTTTTTGGTTGAAAGTACTGCTTAGCCAACTCAAAGTACTGCTTGTCTTAGAAATCTTCGATCCTGATTTATGACACCATGTGAATTTGCAACCATCTAGAGGGACCTCCTCCAATCCAGTGGATGAAATAAACAAGTTGAAAGCATCAGCACCATGAGCATTAAAAATTGATCGTGTATTTCATCTTGCGTACGACTTATTAAAAATAACCATTATGATTACATCGAATCCAGCTTTTGAGAACTAGAATCAAGTATGTCCCATAGCATATTCTTTTCACGTAACTCTTGAGGAGACTTTACAGTGATAATGATTAATCTTCTTCCATTAGGCGCCATTCCCCTTGAATAATCACAAAGTAATCTGAGAACGTTGAGTAGAGCTTACGAAACATCTAGGATCCCAAATACAAAGAATACCTCCCGAATTTCCAACGGATGGACTATGAACAAATTCGAATCAAAGTTACCCAACCATTAGTTTGATATTTAAAGCTAATTTTCCTCCTTTTAGTTTCTTGTAAGGACACAAATTCCCTTGTGTTTTTCACATAACTCCCGGACCCAATCTTTTTGCCATTTTGGGCAGGCTTGATTGTTCAAAGACAAAAAAATTATCGTATTACCATCATTCGCTCCTTGAGCAGAATTAATGATGTCGCAATGTTGGTTATGGCATCCCTCCATAATTCTAAACCATTGTTTGTCCCACTTTTTATTAATTCCTCCATGAGTTGAAGGGGGGGGGGGGGGGGAAATTGATCCTATAGAACGTGGAATGTCACATTTTTTAAAGTGACCTGAGCATGTAGATCTTTTCGTATCATTCTTATAGCTGTTAAGAGGTGAGTTATTCTTCGTTACTGATTCCTGCTCCACGTCTTGAACCTTATGACCAGAGTTATCGCCTTCCATATCCAACACTTTTGAAGCATTTTTTTGAGCATCCACATCAGTTTCTGGAGTAAAGCCCGGGGGGTATTTCAAGGTATCATCAGAATTGGGAATGTCACAGTAGGCACTCTTTTTCTTATCAAGTAAATCATAGATATTGAAAGGGTCTTCCGATCGAGTTTCCTTCTGTACACTATTACAACCTTCTTTCACCTCAACAGAAGCTTGCTCTTTCTCAAAGATTGTTTTGGCCACCTCTTCAAGATCACTCTCTCCTTCCACATTTGGAGTAATACGCAATCCTCCATTTTCATCAAATGAACCTTCGTTACTCAGCTCGTCATCTGACTTACTATCTTGATCAATGTCTTCTTCAAAATCAGGCATCCAACCAGAAACTTCTTTAGCCCGTAATCTTAAAAATGTTGTACCTTGGAAATGGCCTATAAACGATTCATAAATGTTATCAAATAACGTCGTTTTGATACAACTCTTTTACAATAATTAACCATCTTCCTGTCATCAAATCTAGCAATTCCCCCCACTTAAGACGTAATAGAGGGAATTTTAAAAAATTCCCCACCAAACCTATAACACCCCACTAACACCCACCCTACCACAAACCACCACTCCTACATCAAATTCATCAATACTACACAGCTCACCCCATCCCCCCATCCCCCCAAATCCCACCCTACAAAAATCCCAAATCCTATTCCAAACCACACCCCCCCTCCCCACCACACAAATCTTATCCCAACCCCCCCCCCCAACCCACTCACCCCCCTCTAACCCAAATAACCTCCTATCCTACCAATCCAAACCCCCCCCACCTCACATCCAACACTACAACAATCCAACTAACCACCATCCCCCACTCTTATCCACCACCAAAACATCCCATCATCTTACCCTCCAACCTCCCATATCCACCTCAAACTCTAACCCAAACCCCCACACAACACCCCCCACCAACTTCTCCCAAATCCACCCCCAACAACATATACTCAATCTATAACAAAAACAACCCTTCTTACAAATCCCACACTCACAACAACTCATACTAAACCCCCTCCCCCCCCCCCCCCACCACCCCCCTCAATAACCCCCCCCCACCCCACCCCCTAACCCACACCCTCTTCCCCCCCTTCCCCCCCAAAACCCTCAAATTCCCACCACACCTTTCCACCACTCCACCCCCCCATAACCCACAATAAACCCACCCACCCACTCACCAATCTCACCTTACACCTTCCCAAACATCCCCCCCCCTAACCCCTCAAAACTAACACACAACCAAACACTCACCACCCCAATCCTCACCTCCCCCCCCTCATAACACCCCTCCCACACACTCCCCTCCTTAACCTTAAAACCCCACTTTTAAAACCCTTCCCCACAACAACCCATTCACCCCACTCATCCCCCAACTTTCAATTCCCACCCAATTAAATTTACCTTATCCCCCCCCCAATCACCTCTTCAACTCCCCCCCCCAACCCCCCACCATCACCCCCCAATCCCCCCCTCAATCACAAATCACCCCCTCATCCCACCCAAATCTCATTCAAAATCACTACCCCCCCACCTAAACCCCACTATCTAATAAACTAACCTCCCCCCACTACATACACAAAAAACACCCCCACCAACTATCAAACAAAATCTCAACACCACAATATCCACACACAAAAATACAAAAACCCCAACTAGTGCTCCACCTCTCCTACTTCAACAACCCGAACCTGTGTGTAGACAGTCATCGCTATAACTTAGTATCATAGAGTGTAATGTGCTGCCACACCACACTACTCACTCGAACTGTGTCAACAGATACCTCGCGTACATACTACCCCTCACCTCTTCTACCACACTCACCACAACTCACACAATGATAGCGCGATGTGTCCCCCTCTTCCCAGTGAAGTTATATATCCTACGTGAGCCACAACCAAAAACCCTGCATGACATAATAACCATCCCCAAAACTGCAAACACAATAGTAATCATAACATGATCTAAATGTTGTACGCCACATATCTCCATCGCCACACAAAAACCCCCCCCACCCCCGCCACTCGCAATAAGACCATATAACTGCTCATCTTCTATCTAATGTTCTCACACTAGAGAGTCCTTAGAAGAGTGAACTCACCAGATATATCGCCACTCCCGCTATATCTTATATAATATGTATGTAATCTCCCAACACTCACATATACTAATTATCAATGTGACTCCACAATTATTTAACTACAGATCTCTGTGTGCATCCTGACTTAAGTCACCACCTATACATCTGTGTCTATCCATGCCCTGTCATGAACCCAACAGAGATACATATTCAGACTAACGTACACACACCCTACAAATGCCATGTTACTTAAGCATCACGCAAACACTCTAAATAATCTCGTAACGGTGTCTCATACTCTCTAGAGTCCTCACAGTGTGCACTAAAGACGTGTGATGTATGTGATGTGTCCGTATATTGTCGTAGAGTGTATCATCTACTCTCCTATTAAATCCATAGTGACATCTCCCACCTGTCCAGTCCATAACACATCATGATGAACACATCCCTATACCACAATAAACACGACTCGCACCTTTCCCCTACCTCTTAAATATACCAACACAGTGCTCAACTGACCATATTCGCATAGCATCCAGCTACTAACATGCACCTCCCTCTTCGTAAGTGATCAATCACCTGACACCTGCTCCATCTGACAACAATGATACTCCCTGTCTTCGTGTGTGCACTCTCTCTGCTTATAATCATATGAGTCTATCCTACAGAATCAGTGTGTGCACCCATACGAGCACTCGTCCAACAAGACTCCAAGTTCCAATACTCACCCTTATCCACTTGTTACCATTACCACTACGACGAATCCCCGCCACATCGACACATACAATCTTCGTCACACTCTCTACACTAAGTACCAACATCCCTGCAAGCATCTCCTGACATATACCATAGTGAATGATCCAATACATAAGAGTCATCATGAGCTGCCCACTCACTTACACAATCAAGTGTGTGAGTCTCTCGTGAGTGAAGTGTTTTGCTTCGGCGGTCCTTGTTTATATACTCATGTAGATATAACTATTATAAAAAATGAAAACACACACCAATCCTCAAACACATTAAAACTTAAAAACATACACAATACCTACCCCCACTTACATGACACGTGAATACAATGTTACAAACTGTGCACAGTCATATCCTTGGTCCATAGAATCCCTCACCTGTACGATTTCTAGCCTAGTGTCAAAGATAACACATAGTGTGTTGTCCATCCTCTCTCCCTCCACTCAGAGAGACCAGAATCCCCTCCCGGATGTCACAAATCAACAACATCATGTGCTCTAACATAGACTCACCCGAACAGAGCATCTCTGTAGTCTCTAATTCTCTATAAGAAACCTCACCTCTTAGCTCCTGCTGCTATCAACGAGTCTTCCATCTTTCTTCGCGACTCCTTGCCCTAGTATCTAAAATAGTATCTCACATGTGCAACTACTCTCTAATATATCCCGCCATGCCAAGTGTCACCCATCATCTCACACCATCAACAGAAATGTCCAGTCTATGTGTGTCTAATGCACACTAATGAATACTCCACATATATAACACCCAATATCAATTGACACCAGAACAACCATCTTGTGCCCCATAGCTCCTCTATCGAGCTAGCGTCAACTCACTCAGCGTACCTATCCCTCATCTGAACCCTACCCAGTGTGTGTCCACAAGCTCCTTTAAACAGAAATCCACATGTCATCTACCCCACACAACCCCACCACCACATTCCCCTTGTTCTCTCTCCTACATACTTACCACCTGTAATCATACTGCAGTCACGTGTCAGTGCATGTAAGACCCCTATCACATATCAATGCTGTGACATATCACACACCATACATATCTGTTACCAAAGTGAATTACACTATCCTACATCTCTTCTAAGATCACTACACCCCTTAAAGTGTGCCTCTGTGTCTCTCGACTCTATCAACAACACGTACTTCTCAGTGACTATATACGTCATTGTACAATACTCCAATTAATATTATTGTACGAGAGTATGCACAACCCCCCCTGCTCTTGCCATATTCAACCACAACCAATCTGATGTCACCTAATCATTATCTTGAATCTAACACCCATGACAGTGATGAAGTCTCTATAATATCTACAGCTACCACTAGAAAAGAGAAGTCACTCTCTAATGAATTCTCTCTACCTACTCATCATCACTAACACACTACACACGTGCATACTACCTCAATTGTTCCAACTATATACAAATACGTATACTTATGCAACATATCTACCCTAACTCAGAATCGCCAGATCCCAACATACAGAACTCATCATAGCATAATATACCTATCGTCTTTCTGACACTCCATATCACACCCTAAAGTGAGCATTCTGTGTGTAGCTCTCCAACACTGTAATATGAATCACTAGTAGTGTATCCAACCGTCCCATGTAATGCCACACACATACTCAAACGTTAGTTCGTGTGTGTGTCCATCCATAAGACATTGCGGGTGAGTCAGAAAGAAATCTACTAAGACAAGACTGCTCACACTAATGCTAGAATATGTGTATGTGTGAAGACTGTAGACTCACTCATACAGATAATTAAGAATAATCACGACATAAAGCCATAATATCAAATACAGACTACTGTCATCGTAGTGTATAGATATCCTGTGCTCGTAAAGATGTGAAAACCAGAATAGTACACAGTCAGATACAACACAAACAAGCACAATAGCAAACAAATACTGATACTACCACACAACTTCCACTCCTCCAAACTACTATGCTACTTAACTAGTAATTGCTATCCATTAGTAAGAATCACTCATATCATCTGAACGTTATTCTGTCACTAACAAGTCCACAAATATGATCATCGGACATCACACAATCTTAACAAAACTGAACAAACAAGAAACCAAAATCAAAATATTTCACCAATACAGAAAAGACCGGCGAGATGCTCGCGTCACCTGATCTGAGAGTTTTTGTGTAAGAGTGCCTTGTTTGTATGCTTATACCATACGGTAACCTTTAATTACGCTCATGCTACAAAATTATGTTTTCATCACACTCAACTGCGATCTGAAAATCATTAGTTACATCTCGTTGATATAGACACCCCCACTACTGTGTAGATGCATGAACTTGTATTGTGTGTGTAACTCAACTGCTCGTGCATAGATCTGAATATAACCCGATACTAATTAGAGTCCTACTCGTGTGAATCTCTATCCAGTTGCTGAGTATAGTAGAAATATGTCATCTGTATAGCTGGAATTACTGTATGAAACAGTGGTAGTGGTGTCATGTGTAGTCACGTGAACTCTATTGCTTTCTTGTAATGAAGAGAATATGTGACGTTGATGGGTAAAGTCGAGCCAGGCGCAGACAGAGAATGTTCTTCTGGGAGCGGTGTATGAGCATATATTCCCCGACTACCTCTGCTATAAGAGCCCTCCCGAAACAAGATGAACTAGGCCTGTAGAATCGGATATGAGCTCGTATAGATCATCATGTTATTGTGAGTGTGTGTGTGTGTGTGTATGTGTAGTGTATGCCCTCTTAGATATAAAAATGAGCTCACTCTGAGTTTTTAGTATATAGGCTTGATGTAGACTGAGGTAGTACGTTGTAGTGTAGGCTTAGTTACAATAGGTTAGAGTGTAATGAGTTAGACCGGATCTCAGGCGCGTAGATCGCCGGAGGCGCTTCACTGTGACGCTTCAGCTGGATATCATACATATTCTATGTGCTCTGAAGACGCTAAGTCGAATAGAGTACACTAGATAGAGACAAAAACCTGATATAAGTTCTGTAAGAAAGAATAGATCGGAGCGAAGTAGTTGATGTGGACGAGTAGAGACATCCTACTGAATCCCCGACATGACACCGCTCCTTAGTTGAGTATATGAAAGCATCTCTTGAGAACTCGAGATTCTTCTACAACAATGGTTGAGCAAACAGTGTGTCATGACGATCTGTATGGATGAGGTAGAGTGATCTGTTGCTAAAAAAACATAAACTAGGAACAGTGTTGGAAGATTAGCTAAAAAAAGTTATCAAAGGAGATGTGGTCTCGGTGTTAGGAAAAGGCGTCGAAATCCGACTATCGCAAGATATGACTCGCCGTGTGGACAAACTTTGCGATTCGGATCTTAGTGGTCTGCTCGAGTATAGGAGTGTGATAAGAAAGAGCTCATCTCACAGACGTATGTGCACTCAGAGTATCATCCACGCACATTGTCGGGTCGGTGATAGGGCAGATTGGTGGAGTCGTCTGTTACAAGGACATCGCTACAAGTCTAAGTATGTGATCGCAGAAGAAAGTGGGATATACTGTTAAATTCGATAGAGAGAGATGGTTCCGTTGGATCACTCTAAGAGTTGAGTCGCTGAAGATAGAGGAAGACAGAATGTGTGTGATGCGAATGTGAACCAACCCCTTCTCATGGCATGGGAAAGGGTTATTTATACCTTTACATTGGCCGATCAACATAAGGGGTATTCTTATGTTGACCTGGTTAGCTTTGCTAGTTTTCAAATATTATACTATGTTCATCATAAGAAACACTAGCTAACTAAGATGATCCGGAGGTCGGGGAGGATTGAACAAGAAGTAAGCCATATTATTGATGAGAGAAAAAGGAAAGAGGTGTATGTGTTGTAGAGAGAGAAAGAACACACACACACACACTTACTTTATGAAATGTTACACAATGAATCCTCACCCCTCCATGGAAGTATGGAGGGGGTATTTATAGTTCAAACACAACTAAACTATACCAACTAGTCTAATCTAGTCCCTGCGTGTTTGGCTATTTATCAACTAATGTAATTCCGGGATAATCAATTATTTTAAGGCTATAAATCTTCCCCCAACTATGTGGAACATTGAAATTATCTTTACCATGTTTATTCTATCTGTGGGTACAAATACAACACAAATAAAGTCTTCCAAAGCGCTTCTAAAGCTGAAGATGTCTTCTGAGTTCTCCTGGTCTTGAAACTTGTACTCCAGCTTGGATCTTCAGTGTCTTTAATTGTACAGGAACCATTGTAGTATGCATGAGTTGGATTAACTTCCCCCCAATTCATGCAGCATGTCTTGAAAAGCTTTCTTCTTAGACTTCTTTTTGGCGAAGTTTCTGAATCAGCTTCCCCCCAAACCAACATCCCTATCTTGAGCAGATTCTAAAACTTTGATGTAGCTAGAAAAAACTTCTATTTGACATTTACGTGCACAGCGGAATTTTGTAGAAGTAGAAAACCACATCAAATACTACTGCTACTTGTCATTAGGTCTTGGTGAATATTCGTTCGGGGGTACATGCAAGGAATCAGCAACAATTCTTCTCACGTATGCAGAATACTTCACAAACCATACTAAGTAAAGTAGTCTACACTACTTCCCCCTGGAAGTTGACATAGGTAACCATTCAAAGTCAACTAAGTCCCGGATGTACACATTTTCCTCCATGATGGTTGCGAACTCTCGGAAGCATCATTGTCGTGTACGTCCATATTTACGAGAAGTTCTTGTCATAAGCAACAATCTTGAAAAGTTATGAAAGACATTAAAGAACTTTGAAAGATTTTGCTTAGACTGTGAAGTACCATTGTCGTGGAATAGCATAATAATATCCCGTGAGAATTGCTGATTACATCTCAACCTTTAAACTCTCTGGCTAACTTACCAACCTCGTATTCTGTCGGCTATTGTTGTGACCACTTGGTGAAGTAAACCCGATATACCAAACTTGAAAATGAAGTAGAATCCCCCAAATTTGTTACTTAATCTTGCACTGTTGTTGATTGAAGAACGGTGCAAGATTAAATCTATAAGTACTCTATACTCAACCAGAAAAGTATAAGAAGTACAACACCTCTTGAAATTATCCACATCGACATCTGCGTGTGACACTGAGTACTACAATGTAACTCCTTTAAGTGATAGCTATAACCCGTGAGCACTACAATGTAACTCCTTACATCAGGAAATAACTAGATAATCCAAGTCTTAATCATAAGTTGTATACGTTCAAGCAAGTCATCAATCGATAGATTGGGTTTGAAGAAAAGGGGTAGAAAGTAGAAGGAAGTCTCGATGATGAAATAAGTAGACGCCTTCGTGAAACCCTTAATCTCTAAAATAAGGATACCAATCAACTACGTTCGAACTCTTGTCATCGTATCGAATCTTTAGCGTTTTGTGGTTTAGTGAGATCTTATTCGGATGTTTTTAGTGTTATGTATCGTGTTTGTTGTGTTGTTGTTATCAATTAACGTTCACGGGATTTTACAATTCTATGACTTAAACCGTAAAAAGAAACGACTTTTACGGGATTTTACTAAATCAAGAAAAAACCGTGAATAAAAAATTGTTGTTGGTGAAATTGTTGTTGAATTTGAAGTACGTGAGCTTTTGTTGGCGAAAATTGAACTTACGAGGACAAACGGCGAAATTTGGTTCACTTTGGAGGGCTAACGGTTGTATTATGGCTTGAATGGACTAACGGTGCAAAGGAGTATTAACATGAAGGGTTAATAAACAAGGAAAGGACATGATGTGAATTTTACTAGAACTTCAGGGGCAGCATGTGACAAGTTCAAATTCTTGTTAATAAATTTGCAAATTCCCATCAAAAAATATGTCTCTTTCGTTTTAAAAAAAATATGAAATGCACCGATTGTAATTTTTAATCTTTTAAACTTGTTCGGTTATCGTCGGTGAAATCCGAATATACCACGTTGATCGAAAATGAGTCACGATCACAACGGTGTATGTCTTAAGTCCCGTCGTTGAACGACACTCGAAACCGAAAAACCGAATCAAATGTGACTAGTTCGGGTCTTGAACAAATGTGACTAGTTCGGGTCTCAAGATTTTTGACTAGTTCGAGTCTTCAATCACAAATGACTAGATCGGGTCTCAAGATTTTTGACTAGTTCGGGTCTTCAATCACAAATGACTAGATCGGGTCTCAAGATTTTTTGACTAGTTCGGGTCTTCAATCACAAATGACTAGATCGGTTTCCAAATGAAAACTAGTTCGGCTTGTGTTTAAAATGACTAGTTCGGGTGAAACTAGATCGGTGGTCTCTAGTTCGGTTGAACTCGTTCGGTGGGCGAAATATCAAACACTTTAAACACAACCTTTTTTTTCATTCCGTGTACATGCAAAAATGAGCCACCGAAACCACAAAAACTTGAAATAAGCTTGAAACAAGGCGTTAAGCCAAAGAAATAAGCAACGAACAGATTTGCTATATATAAAAACTTTGAAAATGCACCACTGTGTCAACTTACATAATCCATAAAATGAAAAACTCACCACTGTTTCACGTAAACATTATGATTCAACATTACGTGTATATGGTTTTGTCGTTTATGATTTGAAAAGTGAAAAAGGCAAGTGGTTTATTAAAATAAAAAAACGAATAGAAATAGGAAAAAAATATGCTTAAATCACCACAAACACAACCCACACGAATACAGTTGACCCCTGGTTAGCTCTTGATACCAATTGTTCGTCATAAGAAACACTAGCTAACTAAAATGATCCGGAGGTCAGTGAGGATTGATCAAGAAGTAAGCCATATTATTGATGAGAGAAAAAGGAAAGATGTGTATGTGTTTTAAAGAGAGAAAGAATACATACACACTTTGTGAGATATTACAAAATGAATCATCACCCTTCCATGGAAGTATGAAGGGGGTATTTATAGTCCAAACACAACTAAACTATACTAAATAGTCTAATCTAGTCCCTGCGTGTTTGGCTATTTATCAACTAATGTAATTCCGGATAAGTCAACATATTTTAAGGCTAACATACTACGAGCTACTTATCGATATATTAGTAGTAACTGAGACTTTTTCGTATTCCTAACAAAGATTGAATCTTTATAATAATAAAAAGGGATTAAACCTTTAGATAAGAGACAATTAACAGCCCCAAACACGAAATTTTAATCCGCCCTAAACACAAAATTTTGAAGCTTTGAAGAGGCTCATTTGTAGCGGTGACGGTGATGGTTTAGTCACCGGCTTCATGAATAGAGTCTAAACAAAGCAACTTCAGCTCCTACAAATAAATAAATAGCAAATGGTTACACAGTTTTCAGGGTCAGAGGGTGTTTGGAATTGCTTATTAAAACGTTGTATCTCTTTATAGCTTTGATGATACATCAGTTATAAGGATGTTTTCTATCATCGATCCAAATTTCTTATCAAGCTTATATGATCATTTGTTACTGAAATTAATCGTCTAAATAAACAGTTTGGAATTACGTATATCAAAAGCACTATAATAAACAACTCCAAGAACCGCAAAATTTGACAATAAAACTGCTAACATATTGCTACTTACTCGTTTAAACATTTTTGGAGGTTCTTGTCATTGCCTATTTTAAAATAATCCAAGTAGTTTTAAATAGAGTGCTTATCCGACAATGCAAGAAGCAAATAAGCACTTAAATAAGCAATCCCAAACACCGTGTAAAAAACCAAACTAAATTAGTTGTTCCAAATAAACTATAAAAACCATATAAACCAAACAGGAAAACATATACCTCCCTTTTTGCAAGATTAATAAGGCCAAAAAAATAGTCAGCAACCCCAACACGAAACAACAATTGTGCCACCAAAACAACCACCACCAAGCAAACCCCCTTGGCTAATATGTAACTGCAGCAACAAAGAACAAACCACAATTAAAACAAACGCCAAGAACAAACCATAAACCCATGTTATGCTTTTAGAGAGAGATCAATAAAGGTCGGTGTGATATGTGAGAGAGAGAGAGTGGGATTTTGTAGTATAGAACTGAGTGGGAGAGATGGTGAAGGAGAGAAGAAGAAACACGTAGCAAAAAGAGGGGCACGTGGAAGGTTGAAGAGGGAGATGTGAGTTAAGAAACTGACATTTTTAGTTTCATAATTGGGTCGGGTAAAAAACGGGTCGGACCCGGGTCAACCGGCGGGTTTCGACGGGTTCTAGTGGCGTGTTCCGGCGGGTCGACCCGGTTCTCGACAGTAGTATTTAATGAGCTTTCCGGCTCTTTAATTAAATTTATAATTAATAATCTTATATAAACCAATGTCTTGAAAAAGTGATGTGACACAATTAAATCCACCTCAAATAATACTAATAATATATAATGATAAAGCATGTATATGTAAGATTTCTTCTTTTAACCTACCAAGTAAGAACATTTAGAAGACGTTAAGTTATTTTCTTAATCGACAATATATAATTCTAATTTTTATTTAAAAACCCGTGTGTGCACGGGTATTATAACTAGTTTGAGGTAAAACACTTTACTCATTTTGTAAGAAATTTTAAGTTTCAAGAAAAGAGAAACACTTTTTATAAATAGTACATATAGAGATAATATGATTATAATTGACAAATGAAAGATAATCTCTCCCGACTTTTGCACGAACGCATGAAGATTCATTACAAGTTATTAGAGATTCAATTAACAAGGAAACACATCGAAAGTTTAATAAAACACATTTGGCGTTATATGATGAATATTAATTATTAATTAATAGTTTTATTTTATGAAATTTTTATGGTAATGTATTTAATATTATTTGAACTAGTTTTAATTTCCGTGCACGCACAGGGTTTAGACATTAAATTTTAATTAAGTGTAACCATTATTTTAGTAATTGTGAATGATAGTTTCTCTTAATTTAAACAATTGTAACAATTATAATAAATGTTTCATACCATATTAAGCAAAGAATGTTAATCTCATGTTTGTTAATCTCATGTTTGTTAATCTCAGTGCTTACATTTGATATTTATATTCCTGTTAATAATAATTTAGACGTATTTAATATTAAAACTCGTGTACGCATGTGATAAACTTATAAAATGGAATAACAATGAGTCCTTATTGAACGCATATAGTAAAAATATTTTTTTCCGGATATTCTTACTTAAACTCATAAAGAGGAAAAACATGAGTTGTTCGTATACGTACAACATCGTCTATTTATTTATATACACAATAATTCGTGCTTTCATTTTGATATTAATAATCTTGTGCATATATATGTTGTATTTTTAAAATATAAAGCCTATGGGTACAAAGTATAAGGGGTTATTTGTTTATTTTTTGAAGTTATTAAAAAACATGAAAACTTATAAATTTACACTTAACTCCATATTATTTATTTAAAATTCAACCACTAAAGTTTTATTAATTTACCTCCTCTTTTTTTAAGTTTTTGTTTTCACAAATTTGACACATATATTTTTATGTGTTTTTTTTCTCCACCAAAATTTTCCACCAAAATTTTTAATTTTGACCAAATTGGATTCAATTTTGACTTTTTTTAACCAATCAAATCGCACGATTTTGCCTACGTGTCAAAATCAAGCGTTCTGATTGGTTCAATTTTTTCTATAAGATCAAATCTCATAAAAAATTCCGAAATTATGTAATTCTTTTATCTTTATCTCTATCTCTACTACATATAATGGGTGAAGCCACAATTGTTGAAAGTTGAAAGTTGAAAACTGAATTTTATTATTGGAAATGTTGGTTGAAAACTCAATTTTATTACTGAAGCAATACGAATGACTGTACATGTATATTGAAAGTTGAAAACTGACTTTTATTATCGAAAAGTATTGAATATTATGGCTGGATATGTATAAGTAAATCAATACGAATGGCTGGACATGTATATTGAAAGTTGAATATTGAATTTTATTATTGGAAAGTATATTGACAGAACTGAATTTTATTCAAGGAATGTCTAAATGTATTAATGGAACAACTATTGAAGAGATACGGCTGGAAATGTATCGGACTTGCCGGAAATGTATTCAATTTTAAAACACTATATATGGCAAGAGTTTTTTCCATTGCCTATATCTATATATATTTACACCCTAATCTTAAAAAGTGAAAACTTAATTTTATATATGGAAAGTTTCTAATACTTAAAAAGTGAGATTTGACTTATTAAAAAGAAATATAAACTACTAAAATGGACATAGTTATTTTAAGATATGATTTGTAACAAGTATTGTAAATGTGCTTTATTTTCCTTGTAGTTAATTGACAAAAGCAGTTTGCTCATAAAAAAATTTGATGAAAGCAGAATGACGTAACCGAACTTTTTTATGAGGTACACACGGTGCAGCTAGACGTGGATACTCGGCTTTTAATTACAATGTTTATTTTTTTATTAGTACAATCTTAAAATAATACTATCGGAAAAGACAGTCACACACATATTGACATCATTGGAACCCAATGTAACTATGTTATCAGAAAAACATTATTAGAAAAGGATTCTCTAGCGCTACAAATACAGTTTTTCGAAAAACAATTATTCGCCGATGAAATTTTGTCGAAACTAAAAACCCGTTGCTATGCACCGATACTCGTCTAGTTATATTCTCCTTCCGTCTAAAGTTTATAGTCTACGTTTCTTTTTTGAGATGTTCCAATTTAATTGTCCACTACTAAAAATAGATTGATAAATTTGATCATGTTTACCACATTATCCTTGTTTAAAATTATTATTACAAATTTAAAAAAAACTTTAATTAATTAGTTAATGGTAAAACTGTTATTTTGTAAAAAGATAAGAAAGAGAAAAACAGTAATAAATGCACTTTTTTTAAACTGTGTATTTTTTGTCGCGGGATAATAATTTTAAGGAGTAAAAGATTACTCATTTTTTTAATTATAGTATTACTAATAAAATTTTATTTTAAATGTTTAAGAAAAATGGAAATAGTGACGTACAACTGGTATAAATCACTATCACACGACAACAATATCAATACCCTTTGACCTCTTGTTTCACGT
>BQNB010155538.1:0-15384 GCA_026074375.1 Tanacetum coccineum
TACTAACTATACTATTATCCTTACCAGTAGGAACTACACTACCAGCAGGAACTGTTTACTCTACCAGTGGGAACTACATACCTACCAGTAGGAGCTATCTATTACAAGATTCCTAACAATTAGTCATTCATATGCTTGTAGAAAAGAAGTATCCTTTGAGAAAGGAAGTACTGATGAAAATGCTGAAATTAAAGTTAGAGTCTGAAGAAGACAGTACTATGGCATTAGAGTTGATCAGGTTTATCAAGAAGATACATGCAGAGTTAGAACCTGAAGAATAAGATTGATGGGATTGAGAGGGTTTGAGTGTTGGCTAACCACCACACAACAAATAGTCATCAGTTCACCATGCTTAACAGGCATAAGAACTGGCTAGTCCATAAGCAAACGGCTTGTGGTAAAGACTTCTCAAATCCGTTTATGGTTGACAATTTACCAAAAATTGTAAGGTTCTCAACTCACCTTGCTTCTGTGGTGAAGAGTTGGCTAGTCCATGATCAAACAGTTCATGGTAAAGACTAATCAAATCTGTTGATAGCTGATAGTTTGCTAAAAACTATATGGTTTATCAATGCACCATGTTATGGCAATGAAGCATTGGCTAGTCCAAAAGCAAACGGTATTTGGTAAAGACAAATCAATTCCGTTGATGGTTGACAGTTTACCAAAAACTGTATGGTAATTAACTCACCATGTTTTTAAAATAAAGAGTTAACTATCCCAGAGCAAACGGCTACTGGTAAAGGAACATCAAATCCGTTAATGGCTGGTAGTTTGCCAAAAACTACAAAGCCAACTTAGTTGGATTGTTGCTGAAAAGATGTTGCTGTGTTGCTGAGAAGACAAAGTTGCTGCTGAAGAAGGATAGAGTTTAAAAGATCAAGAAATGATAAGAGTGTTTGGATACATCCTCTAAGAGCTTAAAGAAGATAAATTTGAAGAAACATGAAGTTAAAAGAATTCAACATTCATGTTTAAGGGAGGATTGTTAGGATTTATGGTTTTCTAACTTAGTACCGACAGTACAAATAGTTAGTACTGATAGTTATAGTTAGTACCGACAGTACAAAATGTAAGTACTGATCAAATAGTTAGTACTGTTAGTAGAAAATAGTTAGTACCGTTTAAGAGATATGTATGAGATATTTTAGGAAAAGATATGTATGCGTTTTGTAAGCCTGTTAGGGTTTATCCTTAGTCTATAAAAGGATCCCTCTTGGCATAGTTAGAGATACGACCTCAAGATATCTCATAGCAAAATCATATCTCAATAGTTAGTAATCTGTAATCGTTCAAAGCAGATTAATAGAAGTTATTATTTAGTTCTACATTGTTTTTCTTAGTACTTGTGTTAAGATTCCGCATTAACACATAGTATTTATAATCAGTGTTTCTATATAGTCAACTGTATTTATACATTTTGGCTATCATCCTTAATAGGCTGCATAGATCTATTCCTAAGGGACTCTCATGTAGCATGGTGAATTTTGGTTAGAACTATGGGAGTGTTTAAGTGGTGCATTTAGGGCGTGCAAGTAAGAGTAAAATTCTGCTCAAAACCATAAAATTTAAAGTGTAGTATTGAAGTGTAAATGGCGTATATAAGAGTTGGAAAAGGTTTAAAACAAGTGTAGAACTATGGTAGATAGCTTAGATATCCATCATAGTTGAGGTTACATCATATTCGAATGTGGTGGCTGATGCCCTAAGTAGGAAGGAAAGAGTAAAGCCTAAGAGAGTTAGAGCTATGAATATGATCCTTCAGTCGAGTATTAAAGATAGGATATTAGCAGCTCAGAAGGAGGCTGTGGATGAGTTTGCAGTATTGCAGAAAGGTTTAGATGAGATGATAGAACAGAGAAGTGATGGAACTTTATACTACCTGGATCGAATATGGGTACCTTTGAAGGGTGAGGTAAGAACCCTGATAATGGATGAAGCCCATAAGTCGAAGTACTCTGTACACCTAGGAGCTGATAAGATGTATTATGATTTGAGAGATAGGTATTGGTGGCCTGGAATGAAAAAGGATATAGCTGAGTATGTTAGTAAGTGTTTAACTTGTTTGAAGGTTAAGGCTGAGCATCAAAGGCCATCTGGCTTGCTCTAGCAACCTGAGATTCCCGTATGGAAATAGGAAGGGATAGCTATGGATTTTGTGACTAAGTTGCTTAGGACTAGTAGTGGGCATGATACAATCTGGTCAATGTGGACCGATTGACTAAGTCTGCTCATTTCCTACCTGTGCGTGAGGATTATAAGATGGAAAGGTTGGCTAGATTGTATTTGAATGAGATAGTTGCTAGACATGGTGTGCCGATCTCGATTATATCGGATCGTGATATTCATTTTACATCGAGGTTTTGGTAGTCAATGCAAGAGGCATTAGGGACTCGTTTAGACATGAGTACAACTTATCACCCTCGGACCGATGGTCAGAGTGAGTGTACTATCCAGAATTTAGAAGACATGCTTCGAGCGTGCGTCCTGGACTTTGGAGGACGTTGGGATATTCATCTTCCGTTGGTTGAGTTTTCATATAACAATAGTTATCATTCTAGTGTTAGATGTGCTTTGTTTGAGGCATTGTATGGTAGAAAGTGTCGTTAGCCAATTATGTAGGCCGAGGTTGGATAAGGTCAGTTGATAGGACCTGAGTTAGTGCAAGAGACTACTAAGAAGATCTCGCATATTAAGGATAGACTTAAGGCTGCGCGTGATCGTCAAAAAAGTTATGCTGATAAGAGGAGGAAGCCTCTAGAGTTTAGTGTAGGTGACTATGTCTTGCTCAAAGTGTCGCCTTGGAAAGGTGTGGTACGCTTTGGGAAGAAAGGGAAGCTAGCACCTAGGTTTTTTGGACCGTTTAAGATTGTTGAGAAAGTAGGCCCTGTGGCCTATCAGTTAGATTTTCTTGAGGAATTGAGTGGTGTTCATGACACGTTCCACGTGTTGAACCTTAAGAAGTGTTTGGCTGATCCAACACTAAAAGTGCCTTTAGATGAGATATAAGTTGATGCTAAGTTGAATTTTATGGAAGAGACTATGGAAATTTTGGAAAGAGAGTTTAAGAAGTTGAAGCATAGTAGGATTTCCATCGTCAAGGTTCGGTGGAATTCGAAACGTGGCCCTGAATTCACGTGGGAACGTGAAGATCAGATGAAATTGAAGTACCCGCATTTGTTTAGTGATGTTAGTAGTTGAATTTCGGGGCTAAAATTCTTTTAAGGGGGGTAGAATGTAACTTTTGCCTTTTTTGTGTTCTGAATATTTCATTTATAGTCCTTTGACTATTTGACTTTTGTCAGTTTATTCAGATTTTGTACCGTGTTGACGGTGATGATTTTATGAGATATGTGATGAATTGTGGTTTATTGTGATTAATAATCCCTTTTGGAAGGTATTATTGTGTTATTTGTATTCCGGGTGGTTTGACCCGTGAATTTTAAGAAATGCCAAAAAACGAGTCTGACACGTCCGTTAATGTCCAAATGAGTTTTGAAGGGTGTAAAGTGAAAATATGTCATGTGAATACTCTAGGTTAATGGAAAAGTATTTTTAAAGTGAATAAAAATGCTAATTAACTTTGGGGTAAATTTTTTTGGAAAGCTAAGCAAAGTTGAGTTTCATAGCCCCTTTTTCTCATGTTATTTTAGGGTGAGAATGATGCTTGTCTTGTTTTGTTTGGTTTTGCTTGTCTTGTCTTGTCTTGTTGATATTGTTATGTTGTGAAATTTGAAGCGGGGGTAACGTTCCTACCCAGTGTTATGAGATGTGACTTCGCCTACTTTGTGGGTAAGATCCTTGGAGGTGATCAACTCCTTGTGATATTGTGACTTCGGTACCAAGAGTCTAGAATTGGGATTTGTATTCCTTTATATAACTATTAGTGGAGCGGCGAGGTTCACCTACCTCATTGTTTTGATATGATTGTGGATTGTGGGCACGTTCCGTCCCGTTGTTGTTAATTGTTTTCATGAATTGTTTTGGTAATTGCAGTAGCTAATTGAAAGTTTTATTTTGGATATTATTATAGGTCGTAAACCTATGATTCTCGCTCAACTTTATGTTGACGTTTTAAACATCATTTTCAGGTGAGCTTAATGGTGCTAAGATAGAGCGCAGTAGCTAGAAGAGACCGTAGGATGCATGGAGTTTATTTATGCTTTCTGTTGAATAAATGCGTTTGCATGAATTGTTTGTATTATATTTTTGCATGTCATTTATTGACGAGACCTCTTTCTCATTAATAAAGACACCATTAGGTTTTGGGTATTGTTATGACACTTTGTGTCTTTGCTTTACTTTAGTTTTCATTTTAGTATTCTCTATATAGACACTATGTGTTGTGATGATATCCATTCTTGTTTACGCCTCGCGTTTCCGCCTTTGCGGGGTGTGACAATTTTCAAGCTTAATATACGTATTTTTGAGCTATTGGACTCACGACCCAATAAGTCTATTTAAGTCGTGGCTTAATGGGAGGGCTTATTGTGGTCCGGATTATTTTCTACTTACAAGTATATGCTTATATATGTAAATGGACCTTGGTTTTGGACTTGGATCGTATTTTGGACTTATAATTGTCTTAATGGACCCTTGTTGGGCCTTAAAGCCCAATAAGCGTGATTTAGTTGATATGAGAGTTTTGTCGGACTTTTAAAAGTGAAAATGTATTTATGAAGTGATATTGAACGAAATTTTAGGAAAAACGTTTTAGTAAACGTTAAAGATTCAAATTTTAGAATTTTATCGAAAAATGTCGAATTTATGAAAAGTCTTGAAAATAAGGTTTGAAACCTTGGAAAACGTTGTATGAGCGTACGGGTCATGTCGAAATTTTGTAAAAAGTTTATTTTTATAAATTTTTCTAAAAACATGATTTTGGATTTTAAATAATAAAATAATATTTAATTATTTTATTTATTTAATAAATTCACTAAAAGACAAAAAATATAATTTTTCTCGAGACTTCTCTAATTTGTTTATTACGAGTAAACGTCTCATTTTCAACCATATTATGATTTATTTTGAAGTGACTTAGGTTACCGAATAGACTTGTCGGGATATGCTTATAATTATTAATTATAAATATTTATTTATATTACTTATCTATTTTCTCTAAATAGTATAAGTATGTATTAACGAGTAATGAGATTGATATGATTATTGGGATATGTCGTCAACCATCACACCACTAAATTGTTTTGGGTAATTGTACAACGCGTCTAAACTCTATGCATCAAACGTGAAGATTGTTTTGGAATTGGATGATTAAATTGGGACATTAACTGGACTAGGTCATGTGCGGGCGTCATTGCATTTGCTTGTGTGATTGAGATTTGGTTTCTAAAAACTTGCTTGAGGTGAGTTCTCGTAGCCCCACGTTTTACTGTTTTTCTGTTGGGGGAAAATGATACTCAAATGTGTTTTGAAATGTTTTAAATTGAATTGTGCGAAATGTGGTTTTATTTTTGGGACAAATTATGTGCTTATGACTAATATGTGAATATTATGTGATGTATGATTATTTGGATCGGATGGGTACGCCTACCCAGTGTTTGTGAGATTATTGGATCGGATAGGTACGCCTACCCAGTATATGTGTGATTATTGGAGCGGATGGGTATGCCTACCCAGGTTTGTGTGTGGTCCTGCCCTAATTTTAGTGCTCCAGCTGGTAAGCCCTTTAGGTGCGTAATGATTTGAATGGTTAAGAAAATGACCAAGTATGAGAGCTAATGAGGGTGTAGAGGGAGCTAATGAGAATGTGGAGAGAGCCAATGGGGGAGCACCCGACTGCTCAACGATCATTGCCCAACAATTGCAGAACCTCTTACCCGCCATGCTAGCTTAGGTTAGTAACCAAGGAAATGTTGGAAATCAAAATGGTAATGTGGTTAATAAGAACGTTCAGGAGAACGTTGGGAATGTGATAGTAAATGGGAACCGAGTAGGTTGTTCTTATAAGGAGTTCTTAGCTTGTAACGCTAAGGAATATGATGGTAAGGGAGGTGCTGTAGTTCTTACTTGTTGGATTGAGAAAATGGAGTCTGTGCATTATATGATTGGTTGTAGTATTGACCAAAAATTGAAATTTACTGCTAGTTTAGTTGTGGGTAAGGCTTTAATGTGGTGGAACTCTCAGATCCGCACGCTAAGCCAGAAAGTTGCTATTAGTATGTCATGGAATGACTTTAAGTGTATGATGATACAAAAGTTTTGTCCTTGTCATGAAATGCAAAAGTTGGAAACTGAGTTGTGGAATCACGCCATGGTCGGGGTTGGCCATGCTGCGTATACTGATAGGTTTTATGAGTTGGCTAGGTTAGTTCTACATTTGGTGACTCCAGAGAGTAGAATGATTGAGAGGTATGTGTATGGCCTTGCTATACAAATCCGTAGGATGGTGGCAGCAATGGAGCCAAAGACTATACAAAAGGCGATGCAGATTTCTGGTGCACTAACCGATGAGGGTGTGAGAAATTAATCAATTAAGAAGGTTGAGAAAAGAGAAAATGTAGGGGAACCTAGCTAGGATAAGAATGGCAGGGATGATAATAAGAGGACTAGGACTGGGAATGCTTTTGCTAGTACTGTAAACCCTATAGAAAGAGAGAATATGGGAACTTGGCCCAAGTGTACCACCTGCAACTCCTACCATGCACCCGGAGGGCCTTGTCGCACATGCTTCAACTGTAACCGCCTATGTCATTTGGCAAAGGATTGTAGAGGTGTGCCAAGGAATGTGAATCTTGTCAATGCTAGAAACCCAACTATTAGAGCATGTAATGAGTGTGGTAGTACCAACCATGTTAGGTAATCTTGTCCTAGAATGAATAAGGCACAAGGACCGGAAGAAAATCGTCCAAATCAAGTTGCTGCTAATAACGGGGGTTTGGGTCGTGGGAACCAAGGGAACCAGGCTAGGGGTAGGGCATTTATGTTGGGAGCAGAGGAAGCTCGCCAGGATCCGAACATTGTGATTGGTACATTTACTTTGAACAATCATTTTTCCACTGCCTTATTTGACTCTAGTGCCGATTATAGTTTTGTTTCCACTACTTTCATACCTATGTTACGCTTAGAGCCCATCGACTTAGGTTTCATATATGAAATTGAGATAGCTAGCGGGCAGCTAGTAGAGATTGATAAGGTTATTAAGGGTTGCAAATTAGAAATCGAGGGTCATGTCTTTGACATCGACTTGAAACCTTTTGGGCATGGGAGTTTTTATGTAATTATAGGTATAGACTGGTTGTCCAATTATAAGGCTGAAATAATTTGCCATGAGAAGGTAGTTAGAATACCACTACCAGACGGCAAAGTACTTAGAGTTATAGGAGAAAGACAGGAAGAGAAAATGAGACATCTAAGGAGTGCTAAGACTAAGGAACAAAAGAAAGAAGAGATTGTGGTGGTTAGAGACTATCCCGAAGTATTTCTGGATGACCTATCAGGATTGCCACCTAATCGAGAAATCGAATTTTATATTGAGTTAGTCCCTAGAGCAATACTGGTCGCGAAATCTCCTTAACGATTGGCACCTTCTGAAATGGAGGAGTTGTCGGGTCAACTCAAAGAACTTCAGGACAAATGTTTCATTCGACCAAGCTCGTCGCCTTTGGGAGCACCGGTATTGTTTGTGAGAAAAAGGATGGTTCCTTTAGGATGTGTATTGATTATAGAGAAGTGAAAAAGTTGACCATTAAGAACCGTTATCTACTCCCTAGGATAGATGACTTGTTTGACCAACTTTAAGGATCATAGTACTTCTCTAAGATAGATCTTAGGTCCAGATACCACCAGCTGAGAGTACATGAGGATGACATTCCAAAGACTGTGTTTAGAACTCATTATGGACATTTTGAGTTCACTATAATGCCCTTTGTTTTGACTAACGCACCAGTGGTATTTATGGATCTAATGAACCGAGTGAGTAGGCCATACCTAGATAAGTTTGTGATTGTATTCATTGACGATATTTTGGTTTATTCTAAGACTCAGGAAGAGCATGAAGTACACCTAAGGTTAGTCTTAGAATTGCTCAATGAGGAGAAATTGTATGCTAAGTTCTCCAAGGGCGATTAATAGAAATGGTATCCATGTAGACCCTAGTAAGATTGAAGCACAGGGGTGAGTCTTTTTAGCAAAGTTTTGATGATTCACCTTTGAGCATTGTTCCAAACTGGTTTACATCATTTGATTTTGATGGTAATTGTAATCTACCTACAAATGATTCAAATCTTCCACACAACTATAACATGCTTTTAAAATCTCAAAATTGCTTCCTAGTTTTTGAGACATCATATTGTTCTAATTTCTTTGATTGCCTCTTGGACTGTGAGTGTTTTGCCTATGTTGCTCATTTTTTAACGGTTTTCTAGTATTTTTTTCTTGTTGTTTAGATTTGACTAACTCTTTTCTTAACAATACAGGTCCTAAACTATTTTCTTTTATGTTTTAGTTGAGACCACATCCTCTTTCTCATCATCTGGACACCATTCTTTAATATTGGGGCATCATCTTTCTTATTATTACCTTTGCTCTTCTTCACTAGACATAGCTTTACAGTTCTCAACTATAGGCTTATTAACAAACTCATCTAAACTAGTAAAGGACAAGTCATGTGTTGGAGGCATGAAATTTCCTGTGTAGGGAGGTGGAACTGCATTATAATTTTCATAGCCTAAACCTTTCTTGCAATTGTCAACTATATGACACTCTATGAGCTTGTTTAAACTTTTAGATGCATGTTCAAATTTATCTACATTAAGTTGAATGCCATCTCATTTTTTTGAACTATTTCAAGCTTCTTCTTAATCTCTCTAATATCTATTTCTCCTAAATGAATTTCAAATTTTAATTCCTTAATATCTTGTAAATAAATAGACTCATTTGCTTTATAAACTTCAAGTTTTTCTTCCACTGACTCTAAACCTATCTTATAACCTCAGAACCATTAACTCATATTTCTTTAAATCTTTTAATAGTGATCATTTTGAGATTCAAGAGGACTCAATAGTTTTCAAACAAATTTGTGAAACAAATAGAATCATTGGATACCTCTGAGTCAGGACTTGAAGATGAGTAAGACATGAGTGCATAATTAGGCCCTTCCTTTGCCTGATCACTCCAGTCATATCTACCAAGACCATCACATGACACCAAAGCTATGGAAGTAGATGTTTCCACAGGTACACTCCTTCTTGAGCTTTCCTTGTTCTTGTTGTCTTGATTTCTTAGAGCTTTGCACTCCCTAGCAAAATGTCCCCTCTTGTGGCAGTTGTAGCACTCCACTTTGGACTTATCAAAACCAATAGTCTCATTGCCATTAACAGTAAGCTTCCTTCCTGTATTCTTCAAAAACCTTCTTGCCCTCATAGTCAACATGGCCATTTGCCATCTCAAATCCATCTCTTCCATGTCATCTGGATGGATTTGTTGCAAGTCCTCATGTACAAGTTGAGGACTATTTGGTTGACTAGCAAAGAATGCACAAATAATAGCATCACTCAAGTTATCAATATTTGTAAAGTTAGCAGCATTAACTTGAGTGCTAGCAGTAGAAACTCCATGAGCAGTATTAACTGCTTCATTAGTGCTGCTAGTGTTGTTATTTGAAGAGGACATAAAAGCCATGTTCTGTGTGCTTGAACTTGAGCTAGATATCCCTTTAACTTCTGGTTCATACACCTTGAGGTTGTTGTAGAGATCATCCATGCTCATTGTATCCAAATCAGCTTTATTCCTCCACACAACAACATGTGTGTTCCACTCAGGTGACAAACTTCTTAATAACTTTTGATTAACATCTTCTTGTGAAAGCTTTTCATCCAAAAGCTCCAACTGACTCACAAGCTTTTGAAGCCTATCAAAAGTTTGATCAAGCATCTCTGAGCTTGGAGCTGTGAAGTTTTCATATTGCTGCTTTAAGAGATTCCTTTGAGTCTTTTTAGTAGTTGCATTTCCTACCAAATCTATTTTCAACAGCTTCCAGCAACTTCTTAGCATCCTTTATAGAATTAAACTTTAACTGATGTTCATTGGGAATGCCCATCATTAAATACTTCTAGCTTTCACCTCTAATCTTCTCTAAGCCTTTTCTTTAGCAGTTGTAATAGGCATCACTGTCACAACACCTTCTACAGTTATTTTTGGCAAGGTTGCACCATTCTCTATGACTTCCCATAGTGCATAGTCTATCATCTGGATATATTGTTCAATCCTCATCCTTCATATCTCAAACTCACCAGGTTTAGTGAGCATGGAAACTTTGGATGCAGCCACCTATGTGTGCAGATCTTGATCCATATCTTTAGCAAAAGATATTGTGTATAAAAACAGGTTCTTCTTATTTAAAGCTTTTCAACAAGACCTGATACCACTTTTTGATCCCACTTCAATAGATCGAATTCCTTATGCTTGTTTAAGGTTTAGTTATATTAGATAAATCTAACACAACTACAGTAAAATCTTTGTTTGAATGTATTAAAGAACTATGCGGACTCTAATCCTTTAATTATGAAGAGATTATCAATGAAACAGTAATTTAATGAACATACAATTCAACAAATAAGCTCTAATATTAATGATAACAATACGAATACTCTAAAAGTATTAGGGGTTACAATGGACCTTGAGCTAAGAATTCTATGGCTTAAGATTTGATCTTTTGGGTTTGGTACTAGTGTATCAATCTCTATGCCCTAGGACCTCCTTTTATACACTAAGGAGTCCTATTCGGCTTACAATACTTTCCTAAGTATATAAAATATTTTCTATAAATAACTAATACATATCAAGTAAGTAGTACTAACAAACAGTACTAACTTACACTAGCAGTACTAACTTAATACTAACAGTACTAACTACTTAGAATATTTTCTTGAGCAGTAGTAACTCTTCAACAGCATTAACTTCAAGCAGTCTTTGTACTAGCAGTAGTAACTTTCACTAGCAGCATTAACTTTTGTACCAGCTGTAGTAACTACTTAGTATATTTTCTTTGAAGTTCATGAGCAGCACTTATATCCATTGAGCAGCTTAACAAAAAACATGAGCAGCAGTAATCCAACAGCATCAAGAAGGACTTTAATCCCAAAAATCTAGTTGTGTTGATCCTTTTGAAGATTATGGAAAAATAGGGCCCTGTAGCATACAGGTTGATTTGCCTGAGGAATTAGATGGTGTTCATGACACGTTCCACGTGTAACCTTAAGAAGTGTTTGGCTGATCCAACACTACAAGTACCTCTAGATGAGATCCATGTTGATGCCAAGTTAAATTTTGTGGAAGAGCCTGTGTAAATTTTGTAAAGAGAGTTTAAGAAGTTGAAGTGGAGTAAAATTGCCATCGTCAAGGTTCGGTGGAATTCAAAATGTGGTCCTGAATTCATGGGAACGTGAAGATCAGATGAAGCTTAAGTACCCGCATCTGTTTAGTGATGTTAGTAGCTGAATTTTGGGGTCAAAATTCTTTTGCCATCAAAGCATAGTTGACTGGTTCTACTTCAAAATCATTGCTCCAATCATAGCCTCCTAGACCATCTTGAGCCACCAGTGCCTGTGATGAAGATTCATTAGTTGGTGCATTGCTCCTGCCATTATCACCATAAGATCTTCTTCCTTGACCCCTTCCAGATCTACATTCTCTAGCAAAATGCCCTTTTCTATGACAGTTGTAGCACTCAATCTTTGATTTGTCAAGAGAAACATGTCGTTTTTCTTTGAAGTCCATATTCCTTCCTATCCTTTGAATGAACTTCTTTACTCTGACAGTTAACATAGCCACCTGCCATCGAAGGTCCAGTTCCTCCAAGTCATATCCATCCATCTGCTGAAAATCCTCATTCTCAAGTTGAGGACTGGTTATTGGTTATGCAAGGACGGAGTAAGCTATATCATGAGCACATGGAGTAGATAGAACTTGATTAATTCCACTAGCAGTACTAACTCTAAAATCTCCACTGGCAGTACTAACTTCATTAGTACTGCCGGTATTTTCAGAGGAGTGAAAAGCCAAATTCTGAGAAGCAAAGTTGCAGAGTTGGAACCATGAGAAAGTTGAAGATTTTTTCATTTCGTCTTCATAAACCCTAAGGTTGTTGTAGAGGTCATCAATATCAATCTCATCAATATCTGGCTTATTTCTCATGATCAGTGCTATTTGACTCCAAGAAGGAGGAAGACTTCTTAAAAACTTCTGATTAATGTCTTCCTTTGATACATAGGCTCCATGAATTTCCAGTTGACTTATGAGTTTCTAAAATCTATCATAAGCCTTATCCAAAGTTTCATTAGATGCAGTAACAAAATTTTCAAACTGATGTTTCAGAACATTCTTTTGCATCTTTTTGGATTCCTCATTACCTCCAAATCTAGATTTTATTACAGCCCACAAAGATTTAGCATCAGGAACATTGTGGAACTTGAGGAGGTACTCATCAGGTATTGCTAAGAGCAAGATGCTCTTAATCCTTTCTTGATTCCTTCTAGCAGCCAATTGTTTTGCAGTCTTAGGAACAGGAGGACTAGATTGTTCTCCTGAAGGTGTAGCCTCATCTTCCAGATCTCCATTGACAATAATATCCCACAGATTATGATCTGTGTGACAAATGTATTGTCTCATCCTCATACTCCAGATATCGTATTCTCCCTTCTTAATGATAGGGATCTTCATAGCAGTGATTGTTGGTGGAGGAGTATCTTGATCAGCCATCTCTTTGATTTGTAGTAGTTTTGATTCAAAAGAAGTTCTTCTTTTTCAGAGTTTCCTCACAAGCTCTGATACCACTTGTAGGATCCCTTTGCTTAATGGATCTTAACCTTTAGCTTGTAAAGGGTTTGTTGCCTTAGATAAATCTAAAGTAACAATGATTAACCACTATTGATTACGCGGAATTTAATCAACAATGTAAAGAAGAACACAATCAAAACACTTTTATATTGAACTTTGAATCTGCCTAGGTTACAGATTACAAACTATGATTACTATATTGATCTCTATGATCTTCTGTAGAACTATATCTACTAACTATGCCTAGGGATCCTTTTATAGACTAAGGAAACCCTAATGGGCTTTACAAAACGCGTATAAAGATAATGCATATCCTTTCCTAAGATATCTCATGCATATCTTTAACTCTAACTAATTTCTGCGTAAGCAGACTTAACTATTACATAAACAGTATTAACTATTTAATACTGCCAGTACTAACTATGATAAACCTTCTACCAGTACTAACTATTATACTAGCAGAATTAACTATAATACTAACAGAATTAAGTCTGTTATACAAAATTCCTAACAATCCTCCCCTAAACTTGAACTTCACTTGTTAACTTCAAGTTTCTTCAGTTGTCTTCAGTTTGGGCTTTTGAGAATTGTATCCAAGCATGTCTTTAAGTCCTTAGCTTCTCTTGAATGATGATCTGTTTGATGTTCTTTGAAAAACCAGATCATACTTTGTCTTTTAGTCTTTGTCTTCTCTTCACAGCTACACAGCAACATCCAACTAAGTTGGCTTTATAGTTTTTGGCAAACTACCAGCCATCAACGGATTTGATATGTCTTTACCATGAGCCGTTTGCTATGGACTAGTCAATGCTTCATTGTAGTAACAAGGTGCATTGATAACCTTATAGTTTTTAGCAAACTATCAGCTATCAACGGATTTGAGTTCTCTTTACCAGTAGCCGTTTGCTCTGGAGTAGCCAATGCTTTAGTGCAATACTATGGTGCATTGATTACCATACAGTTTTTGGTAAACTGTCAACCATAAACGGATTTGAGAAGTCTTTACCAAAGCCGTTTGCTTTGGACTAGCCAGTCCTTATGCCTATTAAGCATGGTGAACTTTGGGTCCTGCCGTAATATAGTGCTCCAGCTGGTAGGCCCTTTAGGTGCGTAAGTGATATATTTGCTACCTGACTAGCGGTGATGCTAGGGCATGGTTCGACTAGCGGGTAAGCTAGGTCGAGTTTACATGATTAGCGAGGATGCTAAGTCATGGGTGATTCTCATATATTCACTATCATATTGCACTTTTTTCCACTGTTTTGAGTTATTGGCACAACTTTTGGGTTTAAGGTCAAATCTATGAGCTCACCAACATTGTTGTTGACTTTTTCGAGTATCATTTTCAGGTGAAGTGAAAGATGAATAGTTGGTGATATGTAATAGTAGGCTTAGGATTATCCCGTGTGGATTTTCATGTAAAGCCTTGCTTGTTTATTTGTTTGGTTCTTAGTATTTGGAAGTTTCAGTTTAAGTTTGGATTTGGACCCATATGTGGGCATTTGGATTTGTAAGAGATTTTGGATTTAGTTATGATTTCAGACATCACTCGAGTTTGCTCAAGGTGGATGGTCTTCGTAACACTTAAAGTTTATGCATTGTAGTTTTCTCTATACTGTATCTTGTGTTATTATTGATCATTATGTTGCATTCCTGAGTTTCCGCCATTGTCGGGGTGTGACATATTGGTAATCAGAGCCAAGGTTATAAAGAACTAGGTGGGTTAGCCTAGACTATAACCTAAGATCTGTCATTTAGTTATGTATAGGATCTATGTGCGTGGTGTTCCGCTTTTGCTTGCTTTCGGGTGTTAGCGGTTTGGTGCTTTATTTATGTCAGTCATTGAGATGTATGAGCTTAATACTGAGTACAACTAGGAAAGGATGCGGAACGTAGTTATAAAAGTATCACAACTTACTCGTACTTGGTAATACAGTTCACATAAATTGTTGTTGACACCATAAGGGGGTATTATGTGTAATTATATATATAGTAAGATATTCTATATATATGTTAGTCTTTGATAAGTGTAAAATACACATATCCGTTTATACCTAAAATAACCCAATTAAACCCAAAACATGCTAAAAATGGCAAAAATATACTTGTTTTTGTGTTTTGTGTGTGCAGGTACGGATATATCAAAAATCACAAGAAAATCATCAAAAATGGGCAAACACGGACACGGGGAACGGAAGAGCACAAGAGAGCCAAAAATTCAAAGCCAAAGTCAAAGAAAGTCAACTTCAGTCAACAATGGGTCAACAGAAGTCAACTCACTAGAAGACAAATCCCAAATGTTACCCAAATAGTCCCTCAAGTTTCAAAAATCACACAAATGGTCCCTAAACCTAAATGGATCATACCCGGATCCAAAAACCCATTTCCCCTAGCCTAATACCCTTTTATAAAACCACAAGGACCATTTCTGTCATTTATGAAAGTCCTTTTTACACCTTACTTTTTTATAAACCAACCAGAGGGACCAAAGTTGCCAATGTCCCATACTCACCCCCCATTTACCCGTAGTAAAAATGGCGAGAAAAGCCGTTTTTACTATTTACCTTCTCCCCCGTTTCACCCTCCTGT
>BQNB010155539.1:0-15383 GCA_026074375.1 Tanacetum coccineum
AGAGTAAACGCGTAAAACCCTAAAAATAAATGATGAAATTCATAATGTCATACAATGACCTAAAATACGAGGTGTTATACTTGTGTTCTTTTTATTCTTTTTCTTAGTTATAACTAACTTCCGAAAATAGCAAGTTTGGTCCTTGTGGTATCATAAAAGAGGAAATGGGCTTTGTTGACATTTATTGACCAATGTTTGACTGGGATTTGACTGAGGCTTGACTTTTCTGGCTTTGGCTTTGGATCTTTTGCTTCTTTTTGTACTCTTCTGATTCTCGTGTCCGTGTTTGCTCGCTTTTGACTGTTTTCTTGTGATTTTTGACTTATCCATACCTGCACACACAAAACATAAATACAAGCATATTTTTGCCATTTTTGGTCTGTTTTGGGTTTAATTGGGTTATTTTAGGTACAAATGGATATGTGTATTCTACACTTATCAAAAATCTAGATGATGAAGAATTCCTTCCTTTATAAGACGTTGCATTCTATCTTTAGATATGTGACCAAGAAGTTTATGCCACAATCTTGAGGAACTTTCTTCATCTAAATGTTTTCTTTTTCCATTACTAATGACATTTACATCCATTGATAATATGGATTTTTCAAAGTTGCTATCTAATTGCAATTTAATAAGATTATTATCTAATGAACCAGTGCCAACACGACGAGAATTAAAATACACTTTTAAACCATAATATGCAAACATAAATTCATAATCATGAAGAAGTAACTTAGGAACATAAATAAGGTTCCGAGTAATGGATGGAACATAAAGTGTATCTTTTAAGTACATATTGAAACCACTCCTTAAAATTAATTGAAGAGTTTATGTGGCTTTAACATGTCTCTCATACCCGTCGCCAACTCTAATGGTTCTTTCCCCCTTTTGTAGCATCCTCTTTGAAAGGAATCCCTGTAATGAATTTGTTATATGTACCTATTAACCATCTAATCAATCCAATAAGTGTTTGAAGGGACGTCAATGAAAAAACTTTCATAAGTGACATAGGAAAAAGACGAGCCTTTCTTATCTAACCATTCTCAAAACTTTGGGCACTCCTTTTGGAAATGGAAGATTCTTACACAATCGACATTTAGGGCTTGATTCCTTGCCATTACTTGAACTTGCCTTTTCAGAATTTCCTTTTTCCCATTTAGAACCTTTGTAACTTTTAAATTTTTTATTTTTGTAGCCTTTGGTGGTGGTAAGGTAAGCAGTATCTGGATTTTCAATTTTAAGCCTTTCCTCCACTTGGATACGCATAGCTATTAACTCACTCATTTTCCATTTCTCCTTTTGCGTGTTATAGTTGATCTTAAAAGGACCAAACTGAGCGAAGAGAGATGTCATTATGAAATGAGCAAGAAAACCTTAAGATGTTGCCATGTCCATGCCATTTAATTTAGAGGCCTTGTCATTCATCATCATGGTATGCTCACGAATCCCACTAAGGCCATCATATTTCGTGGTGAGCATTTTGAGAATAAGAGTACTCACATTAGCTTTAGACGTGCCCTTAAATTGTTCCTCAACAGATTTTAAAAACTCTTTAGCATTCTCAGAGTCTGTAATGGCTCCTCGAATAGCTACCAAAATAGAGTTCTTCATTATCATTAGGGACATGCGATTCGACCTTTCTCATATTTCATAAGTCCTCTTCTCATCGACCGTGCTAGTGGCTGTTAGAGGGTTAGGTTTGTCGAATCTTAATGCATAGTCCAAATCCGTTATGCCGAGGGAAATTTTCACTTGCTCTCTCTACGATGAAAAATTTGTTCCATTTAGGGGTTCAATGGCAGATTACAGTTGGTAATATCAGTAGGTGTCAAAGCTGTAACAACAAATTCATCATTAAGCTCATAAGGACTAAAATTATTTCCGCGGTACAAATCATATAAAGACTATATTAGTATCATAATAATAACCAACTATAAGGTAAAAGCTAGTTATAGAAATCTAACCACAACACCATATTAGATTTACATTAGCAGTTGGATGTCATTGTTAACTTCACGTTGGTTCCATTATCAACACATTAATAACCACTCTATTAAAATCATGCAAACTTTATTAACAAATAATAACCTTTGGGCAGAAATATTAGTTAACTAAGTATATTATTTGCAAATACCGCTTAATGATTAAGATTACAGTCATCCCTTGGGCTTAACACATAACCTAAACTCATCAAAACGTAACTTATTACAACTTGCATTCACTTAAGTGTTTTGGTTAATTGCATCATTTGGGCCTACAACCAACATTAACAATCAAGTTGTCATAACACATGTAAACAAAATAATGAGAACATGTATACCCTATTCAATTAAACATTATAAAAGAATACACTCTTGTTAATTCTAATCAAGAAAAAACTATTTCTTTCCTCCGAACATAAATGTTTAAATTAGTTTTATTTATTTATGAGTTATAGGATGACCAAACTAATGTCACAAACTCAAAATAAAGATAGACTATAGCATAAGTACATACAAATTTAGATGCAACTATAGTTATCATTGTTTTAGAATTGAAACATATATTATCATACATGTGAGATAACAGTAAAACACGAACATGTAACTTAGTATGACTTTAATTCACATAATTGTTTTGATTATGTGCTTTCCGTTGGGCCAACACTAACTTCGACAATTATGTAGTCATAAGTATGACTGTTCATTCACTTAACTGTTTTAACCAGTAGCCTTCCTTTGGGCATGACAACTAGTTTTAACAATCAAGTAGTCACAAGACATGCTAAAATATATTACAAACATGTCAAATAATGCCCTATTTAATAAGAATCATTTTGTAAGAAAACACTCTCTTAATGTTTATAACCAAAACAGAGAGACTTTATAGTTCTCTAATAATTGAGTTAAACATAATGAAAGTAAACACTCGAATAATTTACCTAGAAAGTTATGACAAAATAGAGTTTATAATATACTTTCTTTTGAACAAAACATAACCAGGCGTTCAACGTGACGTAAATTAACTATCACGCCCGTAATTTAGAATCATTGTTATTGCCAAGTTTATTTACGTGTAATATTCAATGTAGAATATACTTTTGATATTGTGAGATTTTAAAAAATAATAAGATTGGATAGTTAATGACACTATATAATTTCAATTAATATTATATGCAATTATGTCGAGATGACCATCATAAAATTAATTCATTGAAACAAAAGTCATGACTTATATACCCAACTAATCATGGTCAAAATATACTCTTAACATAATGAGTAAAACAATTCTTATCTTTTTAGACTTTAGAAGATTCATTAAGTGAGAAGGGTAGTAAAAATTTTATTTATCACATAATAAATCTTATCATTTAATTGTGACCAGATTCACGTCACAAAAAACATTGATATTTATGATGACATTAAATTTAATCAATAATTATATGTCAATAAAACATAAGATTTTCCAATATATGTAAAATCAATCATGAACTCATTAAAATTTTACACGTATATGCATCAATTGATTTAATAAGGCAAAAAGCAATAAATTTAAGAAAGAGAAAAAGAAACAAACAAACATGGTAAATTTTTATCGCAAGAGTCATATACCAATTTGGGACTTTGGGCTACCACGTAAAACCTCAAGAAAATATGCACGTGAAGTTTACTCGTTTATTTAACATTACTTTTTCCATGAATTATTATCCATACTTAAAAAAACATTAAATCTTTTTAGTCAAGATCTAAAAAGAATACACGCGATTATATTTGATTTCTCATACTGAAAGTACGTAAATGAGAGTCATAATATCATAAATCATTAATACTAACATCGTTTCATATTATGATTGATAAACCATGCTCGGATGCCACATGTTGAGTAATTTATCCCAAGAAAACCTGTAATTCATAATTTGACACGTTATATAACATAAAACATAAAATTAAAACTTACTTGATGCAAGAGATGAGATCACCGTGAACGAAAAACACGGGTAGGATATAGATCTTCTACTTAATCCTCTCTTCTTAGTGATGGATCATAATGTATGTGTGTGTTTTTGTGTGTTTCTTATGAGGTGAATAATCCTCTATTTATAAGAGAGGTCAAGCAAGGATCAACTCCTAATTTAGGTATGATTATGAAATTATGAAATAATTACCATAATTCATTACTGAGGAAAGTTCATTTGCATACCAGTTTCTATCCGCATATTGAGGGACAAATCCTCACCATCCATTTGGGTTCGATCTAACGGTGAATTTATCAAACCTATTTTCTCTCAACTATATAAAGCATTTTTTTTTTCTTTTCATTTTTCTCTCATTTATTTTCACACACAGTTAAGTTCCCTTCCCCAAATGAGTTAATCACCATTCTTTCTCTCATCCACATTACCACCAAACCCTAACTAGCTACCATAGCACCAGCCGCCATCACCTACACCACCACCTACGCCTCTTCAACTGACCACCACCGTCAGATTATCCCAAAACCCTAACCACCACAGTCACCTGCCAACGCTGCCGTAACAAACCCCTAAAAGTGAGTGATCTTAATTTTATAATTAATTTTATATATGTGATCTTTGTTGCAATGTAGATTATAGGTTATGTTTTGATCTAATTGTTGTGACAATATGAGTGTTTGGGAACTAGAATTGGATGTGTATATAGGAATTTGTTATTTGAGAGTATAACTGTTATCATCAGAAGAGGTGTGTAATTTTTGTGGTTCGTCCACGTAAGAGATAGAAACGATAGTGTCAGATGTGAATATGTGTGTAGGGTGTTTATGGTTCATAAGTTATGTGTATGTGTGGATATATGTTTACATTCGATCATTGATGGTATGGTGGTTTTGTATAAGGATTCAGTTTGCTTTTGTATGTTATGTAATCTATGTTTAATTGAATAGGATTGATCTCTAAGGACTCACTATCGTCTTCCAATACTAAGATTTTATTTATAGCTTGATTAGCATATGTCTGATGTTTATATTATCTCTGTTGATATTTACAGGTTAGGTTAGGTTTTGATATTTTTATGTATTTGGGGTTTTCAAACTATCTAGTTGCATTGAGGCACTTCTGCATTAACCTTTTTGGTTTCTTAATGTGTGTGTTATGGTGTCAAAGCTTTAAAAGGTTGGGGGATTTAGTTTATGTATGTTCAGTGCTAATTATGAATAAAATGTAGTGGTACTCATCATGTTTGATGGAATGTAATTTTTGTTAAATGCTGGTCTTGCAGTTAATTTGATATAGACTTCTATCTTTAGAAAGCGTAGAAGAGAGAACATGCTTTGCATAAGGGCTCGTTTCTACGTTGAAAAAGTGTTTGGTGCATGCTTCTTCACTACTTCCATTTCTGAAAATGCTGTTTAGCGTTAGAAAGCACATGTGTTTCGTGATAATTGACATGTTTAAGAGATACTTGTGGTGGAAGATGGAATGGTGGGCTGTGACAAATAAGAGTTGTTGTTGTTGTGTGAATCAGCGAGTCTAAGGAACTTACCTAGACTAATGATTAACCTTCTAGCCAAACTTCTAATGATTTGCAGATGGTGGCAAACTTGGTCTGCATTTGTTAATCAGGACCTTCTGTTTACTCGTGTAGTACAAAAGATGGGCCATCTTCGGAGCACCAGGTTTCTAGCGTCTCAAGTAATTTGCAGAGACCACCAAGCATTGACAATTCTGATTTTATTAGTAGATCAGCATATGAGAATTCACTGAGTTAGAGAATCTCTGATCATTAGCGGAGTGTCACTGACTACATATTGGTCCAGAAAAAATGTGGAATCTGTTTTTACAAATGGTTGTTCTGACTTGCATACACTACTTTCTCTTTTATCGTTATTATATTGTTTAATGTACGGAAGAGACAAGTATCTACTTACATGACCCGGGTTGATGCTAAGTTGGATCTTTTTTGTAAATTTAATAGTAGCAGCAGATAGTATAAACAATTTGCATCTTTTTTGAAATTTTAGGAATAGAAGATATATTATAAGCTGGTCTTTTCGAAACATTCAGGTGAACTTGTGTCAGGTTTAGTCGTGAGAGGTTACATTTATAAGATAACTTTTCTAAAGGAATTCTATTTTTTTCTAGTACATGCTATTTTTCACCATTCATCTCTCTTTTTAAAATCTCATTGGTATCACTTTATGTAGCTCTTTTATGGAAATTTTCACAATGTTCGGTTGGTCACTTTTTAGATGCTTGTAACCAGTTCGGATAGACATGGTTGTTTATCATTGAAATTGATCCTACTGTGGCTTGTGTCTTTAGGATGTTGGTGGTGGTGTGCTACTAGGAACGTTTGGATGTCATAATGCATCTACTGCTAAAAACACGCCGTGAGATATTGAATTGTGTCGGTTTCATAAACTAAACAGAATGCACAAAGAAATACTAAAACCTTATTGGCGCTTGGAGATTGTGGTTGTTTGGCACGTTGCTATGTTTATAAACTTACAAATCATCTTGGTGATGCTATATCATGTGTGGAGGATCTGCGTTCTCTAAAAGAGGTAAAAATGTCAGAATCATTCCTGATCCCCGTATAATACTCCCAGGAAGTTGAAGCAAGTAAAAACTGTAAAAGTTGCTTCATTAAACTCGATGACGAAATGGGATTCAATGGTTTTATTTCAGAGAAGAAAACGCCCTTTGTAAACTTTAAAGAAAGTACCATTACGGTTGCCACCTGTACAAGCTGAGGCTTGATCACGCTTCAGTATGCGGGGACCTCTTATGAGATAACGAAGCTGCCGCTAGTTGAGATACCAAGAGCATGACATTGGCTCAAGTGTGCGAATAGTTTGAGATACTATGTATCTTCAGACTTAACAATGTTTGAGTAGCTCATTGTGTATATTCGGCTAATTAGCAAAAATAAGTCTACACGAGTTCATCATGAGAATCACCAGACTTGAAACAAAAATTATGACAGGCTAGAAGAATATCTTGCTGTACTGCTGCAACTCGAGCGAGAACGGAATCGCTGTCGATGTGAGCAATATCTAATACTAGTCAGCAATAAGAACTCATGCTCATGAGGTACATTATGATTGCTCAACTAATTTCTTTCATAATAGATTGATCATCTCTTTCCACGTATGAAGATTCTGATAATTGTGGGATACGCTCTGTGCAGACCAACCTGCATGTTAGATGGGACTCTAGCCCATCACCAGATCCACCACCTGAAGAAAGACACAATAAGGCTTTCGTTTGGGAACTTGTTTATAAGGCCGACCATTCCAGACTTTCAATGGTTTGTATCTACACCTTGATATGTGGACGCAAGAAAATGGGAATTAGTTGTAGACATTACTTCTAGATGATTCAAAAAGAAAAGCAAGATACAAAGGGATCCAAGGATATTGTATTTAGAAAGTCATATCGTCTTCCTTGCCTCAAATGCAGGTATTGTCAAGTCAACTGTTCATGCTGTAAATATGATATTAGTATGTACATACACGATAGTAGCTAAGGTCTGTTCATCATTGTGTATAGGTTGTGGAGAGTATAATTTAGGATGATACATATACATGATGCAGATTTATCGTATATAAATACATGTTTGTGAATGTATACGATTTACTGTTTCGTGTGCACCTTTTGGTTCACAGTACTGATTTGCCATTTGCCAAAGCAAGTTGTCTTATTGCTTGTGGAATAATTTGATCAGTATAAACATTTAGTGTCAACCATGCTATTCTTTGTATAGATCCTCTGTAGTCTTTAAAGCTACATATAAGAAATAAAATGGGTAAGCTATTCTTTCTACTTGTGTAAACTTTCTTTTGAAAAATCTGCTGCGCTTGTACTTGACAATTATCAAGTTAGATATGAAGAGAAATTGTGCTTTACACTTGTAAGCATTGTATTTTTCGACTAGTTGAGTTTGCTAAAAATTATAATGAGCATTATGTGTGTTATCCTGTTATTAGAGTTAATTACATTTAGTTATGAGTTCATTTGGTTATGTTTTGTTTTATGTCGTGGACAATTACTAATAGTGATCTCTAAGATTATAGAACAACTTATTTTTTTCAAAAATAAGACATGAAAATTTTACGTGTATTATCTCCTTTGTTGTTTTAAGTTTATAATAGTGTAATTTTACTTTTTAGTACGCTATTTAGCTTAGATTTTGCTTGAAATGAAATTTATTTGATGTGATTGCTTCAACAAAGTTGTTTCCCGTATGTGATTTTTTAAGTTGAGATAGATTTACAATGACTTATTAGTTGTAACGTAATTATGATACATTGTTTATTATCTCTGGTGATATTCTTCGGTAACTATATAATCATAGTGTTATTGTCTAGTATCATCTATACCATGTAATATTGCAATATACAAATAAGTATGTTTTTTTAACATGACAATCAACTGATTATCTGTAATCACTTGTGTTTTATACTACTCTAGTAGGAATTTATAGGAGTTACGTCTCTTAAGGTGAATCTTATTTTGCTCAAAAGCAAAGCTGATATATTTGTAATACTTGTTTATTTTTGAAGAACTAGTATTAATAATTACCCTTGCACGCACAGGGGCTTGTAATTATGGTTTTTCTTAAATCATTTTATAACGATAATATAAATATTATTTTTAATGTTTATAAGTTATATTAAGTTAACAAGGGTTATTTGCTGTTTTCTTTTAAGTGATATTATAATTTGTAAATTTATAAACTTTACATTAACTACTATATAATGTTTATTTAAAATAAAAACACTAAAGTTTTATTAATTACAAAATCTTTTTATTTAGGTTGTTTTGTTTTTTTAATTAGACTCATATATATTGTTTATGTGCTTCTTTTTTCTCCATCAGATTTCTCCACCATAATCCATGCCAATTTTAGAAGTATTCAGATTTTTATTTAAAACATATATCAAAATAATAATATTACTTGTGGAGTCATACATAATAAGGAAACTTTTTTTTTTTGAAATACGAAAGTCCTCACTTTTCGTTTTCCTTTACTAAGTAAAAGATACGTCAAATATTTATTTCATAGTTTGCTTTCTTTTTATCCATTTTGGTATTTGTAAGTGACACTTATTTATCTCTTGTGATATCTCTTATTTATCTCTTGTGATATCTCATGTGATAAAGCAATAAATGTGACATTAATTCTGATATTCTACATGTGAATAATATCACTGGTGATAAAGCAATAGTTTGTAACACAAATTCTGGTATTCTACATATGAGTAATATTACATGTGATAAACCAATAGAATGTAACACTAATTCTGATATTCTACATATGAGTAATATCGCTAGTGAATTGTCTTTTATATTCAATCGTTATCAAATATAACTGTTATCAACTAAGATTCATCCGTGATTAACACTTATTACCCCTGACATTATAATATCACCAATGATAAATGAATGTGAACCTTTATTTAATAAGATTCACCCGTGACTTGACACTTATTACCTTTGACATTGTAATATCACCGGTGAATAAACACATAATAATAAATCACATGTGATAATACATTATATTTTAAATGTTTAGTTTTATCTTTCAAAATATACAAGTGATAAGACTATCATGAAGTGTGTATCATTATACTTTTTCAAGTGAGTAAAGAACATCCATGAGACAAAGCGCAATAAATTGCATAAATGTCTTAATATCACATGTGTGATATTTCAGAAAACTAACAAGTATGCTTTTTACGTTAATATCAATAGAGATATTTTCAATGTTTGTATTTTTTTTATGGATGTTATCACCTTTGTGCTTTTCTTAATATTTTTTGTTACTTTTCAGTTACATAGATGGTTTTGTGCTTCTTTCACCGCATAATAGACAAAATCACACAATAAATGTTTTACTTTGTTCTTTTTGGATTTTATTGAAACTCATGTAATCAATGTATCTAATCACTTTGTGATATTATACTCTTAGTAGGAAATAAAAACTGGTTACGTTCTTTAGGTATTTTCTTATCTTGCTCAAATGCAAAGTTATAGTATTGCCAACAATTGTATTGATTTTGAGTTATAACAAGTTGTTATTTTACTAGTATTCGTTTTTTTTATTCATTTTATGTATTTGTTCGTACATTTTTATTTATCTCTTGTGAATATAACACCGTAAAGAAAGATGAGAGTATTAATCAATTAGTCGTTATATAGTTATTAAGAGTAATATCTTTTGTGATTAAAGAATTGTAATGTGACACTAATTCAAGTGTTTTTCATGATGAATGCGTAATAGCCCAGTGATAAATAGTATGTAACATAATTTTGGCTATTCTACATTTGTGTCAATATCACAGATGATAAACAATTAAATGATAAAATAAATAGACATCATTCATGCTTATGTATATTTAAATTTCCAAGTATCGGAATGTTTCTCTATCTAGTAAAAGAAAACCAACAAATTAACTTTATCATTTAGACAAAATTAATAGGTTTTTTTTATTTTTCAATTTAGTTGAGACATTTAGTATCCACGAAGATAATATTTATACATTATCATATTAATTTTGCATTTCAGACAAATAATAATACACCATGTATGCATTTATCATTGGATTGAGATTAGTCAATAGTTAAATCATACACATAGTAGACATTAAGATACGTATTTGTAATATTACTCAAGGCAATAGACTAGATTATGGACACATAAAATCATAGTTGGTCAACACAAAACAGACCTATTCTTGAGTTGTTAGGACTATACCGCTATACTTGCTATGCTACCACCTGTTACTGATTTCTAAGTCGGGTTATTGTATTCTGCGAATTATGTTTATTTAATTTGCCTATAGCTTGGAATTAGGTTTATTTAATTTGTATACTGACATGTTTTTTTTTGTATGCTGACAAAAATAAACACATCATCCAATGCAAAACTCATGATGGCTAATGGGAGGAGTTTGAGTAACAATTCTCTTTCATGGTAGGTCTAAAAAACCATATATGTACTTTTGAGTTTCAAATAGCAAAAGTCTAGTACAATCAGGCGATTTTTTTTAAGTCTTTTGTTGCATCAAATCCTTACCCATTAGTCAATTGCTCCTTTTCTGCATCAAATGAGCAATCACAGAAGTCAAAGTGATAATAATAAGATAATGATAATCTGATAATGTTGTGAATCTTGAGAATGGAATATTTAATTGCATGGATCAATTTCTAATAAAGCTATACAAACAAGCATAGCTCTGGTTTTGAGCTTGATTAGATTATGACAAAAGCTTTGCCGTTCTTATCAGAGACACAACAGTTCATCACTTCATCCAATAAAAATGAGATTACAGATAGCTTGGTAATTATAAATATTTGCAAACGAGATTAACAATTTGTTCTGCAGCTAATATATGATCTACCAATGGACACTTTCTTGCCATTTGCCGTGCCTTAGAACTCTATAAAACATACCTAAAAATAAAGTTTATCTACAATAATCCACATTATATATACAATTCAAACTAGTAAAAGAAGATGAAACCATGTGAAGTCGATACAAAGGACCTCAAGACGAGCACAGACGGTTAAAAATTGAGGGCGAAGCACAAAGTTAAATATTTCAAAAGTACATGGTATTGAGAGATCAAGCAGGTCAACATCAGGTGCATCCACCATTTTTTTTTATCACATTCCTATAAGTTTCATAAACAGTTAATATAAATATCAAGATCGAACTATTAGATACAGTTGATTAAGAAGCGTGAAGAATTAAAATTTACATACCCTAACGACATCTTATAACTTTTTTCACTTATACCTACCTTTTTCTTACGTATGTACAAAACAGCCAGAATACATGGTACAATTAACAAACTGCTTCCGTTTATACAATATCTAAGTACCTCTGGTTCGAAACAATAAAACTAGAACCCTTCAAATAGTTAAGTGGTGCACCAACAGTCACCTTTACCAGGTGAAGGTTGACAGATCCGGGTGATTCGGAACCCACCAACTTCCTGAGAAATATCAGGCGATACTTACCATTCAGAGCTCAGGTATCTATAAACATTTGTGCTTGGGACAAGAGTCGTATTAGAGAAAAAGTTGAGAAGTTGATGAACTTGCGTAATCATGTAACTCGATTGTTTTTGATGATTTGATCTCCACTTTAGGTGCCAGACTTATACTTGAAATCGAAGCTGACCACTTTTGGTGTCTTCAGAGACATAAGTTACCCTAAAACACGTGCCAATGTCATCTACTCTTACTTCCAAAGATAAAATATTCAAATACCCAAATAACTACTCTCTCACAGTTTTAAGTCACTTTACTGCAATATGCAACAAATATGAACATTCACACAAATTGATAACAGTGATTTATCCTCATTGTTTATCCACTTAACAACTCATCAGAGGGTTTAGGAAGAACAATCGCAGATACAACCAAGAAACTACACTTCTGCAAAATTATATGACCCATGAACAAATTAACCAATTCAGGATTATTAGTGCTCACTATCATCAGTTAAATGTTACTTTGTCATTTTATAGGTCACTTTTCTATCCACAAACTGTCTTTTTAAATAAGATTTCAACCATCCATCATATTCCCAGTTGTTCCAAGCCTTGAAGCAACAAAAAAGGTCACACCTCAAAGCTAAAATCATTGTTACGCTTTTATGGTACTAAAACTTTAACTATTTTAATTACACACTTTAACATTTTTTCTCATATAATATTCAAAAAAATTATAATTTGTTAACATCACCCAACCTTTGTCTTTTTTTTTTTTAAATTTATAGGGGATAGTTTTGAAGTAATATCAAAACCATCTTACGAACTTAACAATTTTGTATATTTTAGCTTAATAGTGTTATTTGCTTTATCACTGTGTGCGCTTTTATGCTCTATAAAACAAACAAATAATATACATTTAGGTATTATAACAAAAAGGTTTATGTTTATCATTTGTGATTTTATGCTATAATGCGTGTAGTTTCCAAGAATTATCTTAATGTTTAATCTCTTGTGATAATTCTCACATAAATATCATCAATCTCTTTATTGAACTTTTCCGAGTTTTGTTATGATTGATTAAGATTTAAAAATTAAAGTCATGCAAACGAACTAACCTCTTTTCTCATTTGATATTTACTACTAGTCAACAATCACTGGAACCTAATATATCATAATATTTTCGCTAAACGTATATAGACTTGAACAATCTATCCATTAAACACACAAATCTATCATAACAAGAGGAGGGGCTGTTTTCTGTCGGCCTTTTCAATATCATCATAGTATATGCTCAATCAAAACTATTTAAACACGTGGAATCTATCAACTGTAAACATAAATTGACACTAACTTTTGCATAAATCTATATGCAACAATTACTTATCACAAGAAATCTACAAATTATCAAAAATTAGTCGTAACACAACACTATTAACTCACTTTTTTGTACAGTAAAAATTAGAATATTATCACAACAATTATCAATATTAAGCGAATTCGAATGAATAAAATCAAAAAATTATTCACAAATATCATAAAAACATAAAAAAATTCAAAGAATATTCATCTACAAAAATATCTCTTAAATTCAATAACAAGATAAAGGATACTTGTATAAGGTACCATCATCGAGGCGTTTGAATCGGTTTCGTTTTTGAAACCGTTTTTTTCTGGATCTCGGTCGATTTACTAGTTCTTGTTCCATTTTGTTTTTAATTCTTGATTTGCACTGTTAATTTGTGCAGGACTTTTTAGAGATGTTTGGTTAGGGTTGATGTGTAGAGAGAGAATGTAACTAAATATGGTGTGTCTGTTTTTTGGGACTGAAAGATTGGATGTCGGTAGGATGAAGATCTTCTACTTAATCCTCTCTTCTTAGTGATGGATCATAATGTATGTGTGTGTTTTTGTGTGTTTCTTATGAGGTGAATAATCCTCTATTTATAAGAGAGGTCAAGCAAGGATCAACTCCTAATTTAGGTATGATTATGAAATTATGAAATCATTACCATAATTCATTACCTAGATATTATTAAATAAGGATATTGGATCTCCCATCAAGATACAATATCTTATGGAGTTTCATTATGGTAACTAAATATTATTTAATTACTCTTAATATTACCCATATAAATCAACAATATATAATGTACAAATATACTAATGCATTAAATAAGTTATGACACAATTATAGAGAAATATCCAATACCAAAATATGATATTTGCTAACATTAAATACTTAAATGATGACAAATAATAAAAATGACCATATTAAGTATCCAAATGAAAAATATATCAATTCATAACGAGGATTTTCACTCGCGCGTTACGTCAGAATGTTTATATACAATAGGGGTTCATTTGGTATGACGAAATGAAGTAGTGACGGAATGAAATGAACATCGTAATGGAATAAATGAAGTAATGGAATGACGCATTACGATTGTAATTATGTTTGGTTGCAAAAATAAAATGAAATGTAATCGATAATAAAAAGACTAAAATAGACTTTGTTAAATATGTTTTTTTGTTTGATGGGTAATTAATAAAGGGTTTTTATGTAATTATCATTCCATTCCAAGACGTAATGGAAAAAAACAAGGGGTCCCTCATGAATGAAAATGATGGTTTTTGATGTAATGAGTGATTGCATGTAATAAATCATTACATTCCATTATTGTAAACAAACATGATTTTTTCATTATGTCGTAATGGTGTTTTCCATTCCAACTCTCATTGCGACGTACCAAACACTACGTAGTATTGTATGTGTTGTAAGAATAAATTTTTTTTGAAATTAGCACAATAATATGTATCTAACAGTTATGCAAAAGCACCTGATTCCTAAATGATTCAAAACGTGGTTTTATCTCCATCAAAACGCAAATAATCACTCATTTAAAAAAGGTTCCCAAAACTAATAACCGATTATTCACTTTTTGTACACGTGATAAGTAGATAATCTACATCATATCGCAAATCCAAACACTCCCTTAATGTGCAGATGTGATGTGTGGGATGCTTAAAAAGATATTATAGGTGTGTTTGTACATTAAACGAGTGGGAAGATACCTGTGCGTTGCGGCGGGGCTGATTTGTAACCGACGCATATCATTTTTTTATTGTAGGTTTTTTTTTGTATTTTTTTATAATATTTGTTTTTTTAATCTTTAGACGATTGTTATTGTTATATTTTTTATTACTAAAAGTCGTACCGTTTTATTTTTTTATAAAAGTACATTATAATTATTACTCCAATGTTACCAAACCAAACAATAGAAGTTCAAAAAGTGTTAGCTCCAGAGCTCGCTACCAGTTGTCCAATAGTAAAGCGACATCAGACACCGTCTTTGAACGCCTTTTCGTATTATGTATAATATAATGTTGTTAAAATAAAATAAATTATCAATTCGATAATATTT
>BQNB010155540.1:0-15383 GCA_026074375.1 Tanacetum coccineum
AACACACAAACTTAGTGTAAAGATCATAAATGAAAACAAAGTGTTAAGAATCAAAAACAAACTTTTAGAAGGTCAGCTTCTCAAACTTAAAGAAAAACAAACTTTTTGGCCAACTATTAGAGATGTACTTAATATTTATCGAATTATATACACTTGCATATTAACTTGTTTTTTAGTACGTCGTCATAGCTCGATTCCCTAGTGCCCTCAACAAGGGGGATCACTTGCATCATTGATTTATTATCTCCTCGTCAATGACACTCTTTTTGCTTTGACAAAAAGGAGAGAAATGGTTAAACTCATAATAAAAACTTGTTAACTAAAACTTTTAAATAAAGTGAGTTTATATTTTGTCGTCATCAAAAAGGAAGAGATTTTTAATACAAATAATGTCTAAAAACGATATTTATATTTTATGGTTTCTTAACGTTTTGATAATAACAAATTGCAAAAACATTCTACTTTAAACTTTACGTGAACAAGTTTTTAGTCATAAATTTTTATTTCGACACAATATCACTTAAGGTATGAATAATGAATATTAAACCAGATTAGTAACGATCAATGAAATATCTTTCATACCCTATACATTCTTACACGTTACATTTTAATGTGAACTAGATATTTTTACAAAAGAATTATACAAATCATTTTTGTATATATGAAAAATGTTTTAATAAAATAAAAGTTGGAATTAGTCTTCTAGAAGAATAATCTTGAAAGATTATGGAAGATTATGTGTGGATTTACAAGTCACCATAAAAGACAAAAGAACCAGCTGTCCAGACATGGACGGTTCCCTTATATATAAGAGAACCGTGGAACGGTCCAGGCGCGGACAACTCATCTCTTGCCTATAAATAGAAGCTCATTTCTCACATTTAAAACAACTATTTTCTACTAAATTCTCTACATATTTCTAGCTCCTTGAAACCACTTCTCTTTGATCATTACACTTGCATAAGTTCAATTAAAGTGATCGAAACATCCATCCATTTAGAGTGCAAATCAAGAACATAAGTTATCGAGAAGATACGAAGTGTTATAGTGTAGTTCTAGCTTTCGTAACATTTGTTACATCCTTTGTGTATATTATTATACATCAAGTTCATAACCACCAAACTTGCACCTTAGTTAGACCCGCTTAATATTTTAGTACTGAAAATACGTTAGTGATCTGGTTAGTATTTTAGTCCTGAAAAAACCTGTGTGAAACGTTAGTTCTTCCCCGAAAAGAACTCGAAATTTAGCTTAGTGTCGAAAAATATAGTAAGCTACGTTGTATGGTTTTCTTCGCCGGAAGGGAGCTTGATGATATAGTGCAGTGAAATCTTGAGTTGGATACTCGGGGAGTGGAGTAGCGCGAAAAGGAGCTTCATTACCGAACCACTATAAATCCATGTATCTTGGTTTGATCTTTCCATCTCTTGTTTATTATTTATTGTCTTACTTATTGTTTATTGTCTTACCCTTATATATTTATTGTTGTTGATTGATCTCATCATATACTCGTAACTAAAGTCTTAAAACGATTAATTTTAAACGAGAAAATGGTAAAACAATTCAACCCCTTCTAGTTTTCCACAAATATATCTATGTGTTGTGTATGTACTCCGGATGATTTGAGGGTACGCGTGTATGTGGTATGCTGTTTCATGTGATGATGATAGCTTTTATTGATTATGCGTTGTTTCCTGGCGCACCTATACCGGCGAGGCAGTCACGCCAAATGTGTGGCTGCAGCCGCTTTGGTTTCCTAGATACAATGTCGTACACTTTAATATGAGCCTCATTCCTTATTGCTAGACACGTACTCCTCTTGTCGTCCAAATGATGTTTTCAGAAATGTTGGCTACGTATTCTTATTTTGGTGTTGTAATTTGTATCTATGTTAATCCTAAGCTTCTTTCACCAGTTTCCTCTTATTGGTGACTTCCTATCAAGCTTTCCCATGGCATTCAATTGCTCCTGCTAAGTGACAGCCTTCAATGACAGTCCCATTTATCGTTCTCATTTAATAGGGACACTTGGTGCCACAAGAGCTTTTGGCAAGAAGTTAGGAAAAGCGCGTGAAACGAAACTACTGGAAGATATCTCTTTTTAGACCTCTCGTGCAGGTATTCTATTGAATCAATTGTTCTTATTAGCTCATATATTTGGGATAGGTTGAAAAGAGTTGTGGATGTAACTGTGGTTGCAGAACGTACTACAGAATCGAACTACACTCTCTAGTTCAGGTAGGTCCTTAGATTTTTTTCTTATACCATTCCTTGGGCTATGATGATTCGCTAAGATTACTATTTCTTCATTTATTGATACTTATAAACTCTGCGGAGTCTGAACCTAGCAAGTGGGTTTTTGTTCGCATCCACACAATCGTGGTAGAGAACCTATACACTATTTCTCCTATCCTTTTGACACTGACACCATTGTGTTCAATTGTGTTTTTACCTAATACTAAATACGTTGCTTTTTCGCAGGTTTATTTTTACCTCCTATAGTTCGTACATGTAATGTTTCTTGTATCAACGTTCTCTGTATTAACTAGAGTGCAGCGCTATCATTAGGATACTTTGATAAAGACCGAGAAATTACACAACTATTTGTATTTGTTAAACAATAATTTGAGCCTTATTACTTCGTGCGACCTTCGATACAGGTTTCCCGTAGGATCAACTGTTCCTATTAAGTGAAAACCTCCAGCGAGATCCTCGCTTAATGCTATTACTTAATGGGGACACCTGCTCTCATGGGAAACCTTAGACCGGAAATTGACGCGTATGTGAAGTTGTATCTCTTTTTTTATATGATGCATACTAAAAACGCATTTAATACGACTTATCATTTGTGTTTTTTGTAGGATCAGTTGTTCCTATTAACTCATAGCATGCAACGAGAGCCCCGTTTAACGCTATTAGTTAATAGGAGTGCAGGAAGTTAGCACGCCGCGTTGAATTGGTGAAATACATGGCCGTGACAATGAAAGCAGTAAATGTGTTTCTATTTTGATATCGTGTGTTGGTAGGTACATATTTTTCTAAGCGGTCACCATTCATGTCAAAAAAACAATATTTTTGATAAAACGCACCTACATAAAGAGACACAGGAAACCAAAGAGGAGGTCGTGAAGCCAAATTTGATGCAAACCACGCCTCGCCATCTCCTCTTTCATTTCCAGCCTTCCTTTATGTAGGCCCGTTCTACCACTAATCTTGGCTTTTTGTCGATTTGAACGTTGGCGGCTATTAAAAAGTAGTTTCACCAGCACTTCCTATCAAAACCGAGATGTATTTATCACTTTCATTGTCATTGTGATCTCTAAACATACATTTCATGTGAATACGAAAACAAAACAAAAAAAGGGAAACCACAAGGCCTATCTTATAATTTGATTTGTGCACTAATATGATACATAAAAAATGGTACAAAACAGAAAACAAAAAATATTTGAATGTGGCAGATTTTCTAGTAATAATACAAACGGAATTGAAGACGTGATAATCACTATCCTTAAATAATACTAGCCCCCACTATTTACGCTAGTGTGATTCGTGACTAATTTCTTCCCAAGATTCGACCTCAAAAAATAGAACTTCATGCAGCGTACACAAAGTTCACATGAACATCAAATGTATGTATTTTGTATGTATTGAATTGAATGAAAACGTTGGAATGGGGCTGCCATTTATAGGCATTGTTGTGACTCTTTAAATAATTAAATAGACACCTTTCGTGGCACTTAGTTTCCAGTCAAAGAAAGAGTTAACAATCACAATGTTTTTGAACAATTATGGCGTTTCAAACACATCACTTTTGATGGTTGATGAAAGTCTATGAATAACCAACATAATTGTTCGGTCAACATATTGAATTAATAATATTAACATATATGTTTGGTCAACACATACATATTAATAATATTAACCAATATGGTACATGTTTGTTTAATACTTTGAATTTAAGAATGAGTTATGCAAATTTTATGTTTATAATAAAACATAGACCACCATAACTAGTCAATTCAAGATATAACAATTGAACACATTTATAAACCCATATCGTTTTCATTCATTTGTCTATGTGGGATACATACAATATACAATTATTAATGAAAAACCCACAAGTTCCAACAATCCCCCACTTGGGTTTTATTAACAATATCCAACATATTATGCATAAATTAAGGTAGCTTTTGCCTTGAACCTTAACATAGTGTATATCCTTCAAATAGCCTAACATAACTAATGGCGGCTTTATAGCATTTGAGCCAATATTCTTAATATTAAACTCGGAAAGATAACACACATAACATGTTAATTGATGTTCATAACATGGTAGCACTATTATGGTCATTTGCTAATCCCAGTTTCATGGATATCTCCAAAAGCAAAACTTACTTTTGTAGGAACGGCACCACTCCGTATATCTACATAGGTGAAGCCCTTTAATTACCAAAGGTACACTTCATTAAGTGTATAAATACTCACCCTAAAAGAATTACTCACCATTTAGCATTTAAACTAAACTAGTGTCCAGTTGGTAATCAATAACTTGTTTTTATGACATTGAACCTTTAAGTAGATTTTAGTCTAAGTAAAGGTTGGGTTCCCATTGTTGCCAACTTTACTTAATGGGTCAAACCCATCTCTCTTGTAGTTCCAAAGACTATGTCTTTTGGAAGACCTTCTGTAAACGGATCCGCAAGATTCTAACAAGAGTGTATATATTCAATATGTAACATTTCGTATTTTCAGGTCATTTACGACGTCATATATTTCACTAATTATTTTTTTTCTCTCATACGCGTTCGCTTTTAAATTTTAATAGTTAGTCATATATTTCACTAATTATTTTTTTTCTCTCATACGCGTTCGCTTTTAAATTTTAATAGTTAAGTTAAATCGCGTAAGTTAAAAAAAATTATCGTTTAGCGTAATCGGACACCAAACGAATTAAAGTTTTCGTCAAGCAAGCAATATATTATTTTTATGAAAGTAATAATTAACTTTTTATATTTTATTTTTATTGGTTGCGTAAGACGTTTACGTTTCGCAATTAAATACGTTTAAGCATACCCGGAAATCACTTATACACATTTTTAAAACCCTAGATATTTATTAGATATTTATTAGATATTTATCTAAAATATCTTTTAGATATTTCCTTAACCTTACCCTAGTTAGACTTAACTAGGGATCCTTAACCATGGTTAGCTCCTATATAAGGACTTAACTAGCAAGATAAACACACATAACACATTCCTAAGGTGTAAATCAAAACAATCTCTCCCATTTTACTCTTGATAGGCCACGGCTCAAAAACACCCCTTTACACAATCCATACAAATTTTTCTACCAATTATACAAACATACACACATCATTCCTAAGACCTTCTAAGATGTTTGCAAGCATTGGTTAACCATTTACAAGTGTTGAAGCAAAGAATGGAAGATTAGGGTTTCAAACCTAATCTAGGGTTTTCATACTTGCAAGCTTGGATTTGTGATCCAAACAAGGGTTTGGATTGTGGGGTTTTTTTTTGATTTGGTCCCCCCCCATCCAAAATAAACCCTTAAAAATAAAAACCCCAAAAAAATCCCCCCCCATTAGGTTATCTAATACTCTTATGTATTCATACTATGATTTTTATGAGTTCATCATGATTTATTTATGCTAAATCACCATTTAGGGTATTCTTTAATGGGTTTTGGATTAAAGAGATAAAACCATTGTTATACTTGAACTCTTGGACTAAACATGACCTAATGGACTAATATATATTAAGACATAAGATCTTAAGAGGTTCTAATGGATTGTAAAAAGTATTAAAGCTAAAAATTCTAAGAAACAAATTTAAAAAAACTTTGAAAATTTATCTTAGGGGGCTGTTTGTATTCGAAAAATTACATATGTATTTTATACTTTTATAAAATACTACATGTCACAAGGATCGAGGGGTCATAAAGAACTCAAAAAACCGATTAATAACGAAGAAGATACGCTATTTACAAGTTTACGATAGTTAATACTTTTATAAAACTATTTTTATAAAAGTTACTATTCATGGCAGAAACTTATACTTTGTAAAACATAAATTAATATAGAATAAAACTTTTAAATTTCGAGATCTGTGCACTGAAAGAATCAGCTAAAAAAATGAGCTATAAACTAGATAAGATACGACAAAAACGGGTTTTTACGTTAATTAAAAGTAATAAAAACGATTTTTTATAAAGAGCTGTTATGAACGGTACAAATCACTATTCAACATCAGAATCATGAAGCCTAAAACAAATGTGATTTTTATGATCATGGTGCGTCTTACACACAAAGCGTTGTGCATAAGAACAGCAGAACGGACTAAAAACAGTCTAATTATGTAAAATTTTCTAAAAGAGGCCCCGTAAATAAAAAAATTTTTTTTTTTATAAACGTTTTTTTTTTTACCCTTATAAATATGATTTCGCTAGAAAAAACGATTAGATTGATATAGCATAATAGAATATATGATGTGTTATATTTATCAAAGTGATAATTACTAGGGAATTTCATAATGAAGCCCTCTCGATGGCGTAGTGACATTGTTGATTACGATTTAAAAAGTATCCTACATCCTCGTACTCATGTCATGACCTCTTAAATATGGATTGCCCGACCATAGTATGAATGAAAACTCAATAAGATTTATATGTGGTAGTTTTAGACAACATACTCGAGTACCCCATACGACCAATAATGTATTAGGTTGCATTGCCTCGGCGATTTATCGACGCATTTTGGCGTGATATACTGATATATTAGCTCACTCGAGGTGAGTTCAAAACCCCACGTTTTTAACATAGATTTAGTTTTATAAAGTTTTGGGTAGATACATGCTTGATTATAAATACATTTACATGGTTGATTCCAATTGATTTTAAAAATTTGGCCCCCAACCCTTTTTTCTTTACTTGTCATGCGAATGAGATACCTACTTGGTTTACTTTTTGGACGCTAAACACCTACTTGACTTATTACTCGAATAATTGACGCGATTAGCTTAGGTTTCATGACTGTAAATCAACTTGTAGTGAGCGGCGAATGTTATAAAATAGATTTTCCATTTGGGTATTTGACACCCCCATTCCGGTGATTAGCTCTCACAGTTCGAGATCGAACTAACGAACGTTATACCATGTCGGATATGAATGGATTGGTGTCTACATGACCAACAACTATATACTAATGAACATTTACCGTGCCTTGAATAAAGTGGCATACTTACAAGTCTACGTCGCAGTTTCCATGAACTTAGAGTAATCGTAATCATTTCTCTTACATACTTGAAACTAATTGGGATATTGTGCTCATTATAATATCTACTTGAAACATTTTTGGATATTGTGTTCATTATAATATCTACTTGAAACATTTTGGGATATCGTGTTCATTACAATATATACTTGAAACATTTTGGGATTTTATATATAGTTTTGGGATTTACATTCATACTTACAAAAAACCTATGAACTCACCAACTTTAATGTTGACACTTTTAAGCATATTTTTCTCAGGTGAAATAGATGTATGACATACTTGATGTGCATTGGAGTCCAAATTTACAAGATTTCTTTTCAAACGACTCAGTTAGAGGTCGTTCTCTCCTGACTTGTGCAATGGGATCATGAAGTAACGCTCCCGGAAATACATTCCGTTGCGACCCAATTTTGGGGGTGTTACACAATAGTTATTATCTCATTCGATATTAACTCTTTGATATACGCATGTCTAAGGCCAATGTGTCTAGATTTTCCATTATACACCTTACTATATTCCCTTGATAGTGTTGATTGACTATCATAATGTAAGGAAATGGTTGGCATTGGTTGTGGCCACAAACTTTATGTCTAACAACATATTTCTTAGCCATTCTGCTTCCTTACCCACGGCTACAAGTGCTAAAAACTCAGCCTCCATGGTGGAATGTGTAATACATGTTGGTTTCTTTGAACCCTAAGAAACAACCCCTTCATTGAGTGTAAAAATCCAACCAGTTATGGATTTACTATCACTGCTGCCAGTCATCCAACTAGCATCTGAGTATCCTTCTAGTACAACAGGAAACCGATCATAATACAAAGCTAATTGTCTAGTTCTTTTAAGATAACCAAGAACTCTTCCAATCGATTTCTAGTGATCCCGACTTGGATTACTCGTATATCTTGAAAGTTTGCATACATCATATGCAATATCAGGTCTAGTACAATGTGTAGCATACATTAAAGAACCTATTGCACTTGCATATTCTATTTGAGAAACATCTCTTCCATTATTCTCAACTAGTTTCCAAGATGACTCATATGGGGTGTTTGCTTCCTCTATATTTAAGTGTTGAAACTTGTCTATAATCTTATCAATGTTGACATTGATTTAATGCATAACCCCCACTATGCCTTTTAATATTTATCCCCAATATAGTATCAGCCTCATTCATGTCTTTCATTTGAAAGCATGAAGATAGAAACTTCTTAGTTTCATTGATACCTTCCATATTGGTTTCAACAATCAGTATATCATCTACATAAAGGCATAAGATGACACCATAATCTTTTGTAGACTTAGAATAAATACATCTATCAGATGAATTATGGGTAAAATCATTGTATAGACTTATCAAATTTATCATGCCATTGTTTAGGTACTTGTTTTAACCCATATAAAGATTTCTTCAATTTGCAAACTTTATTCTCATGGCCAAGAAACACAAACCCTTCAGGTTGTTTTATATAGACTTCCTCATCCAATTCACCATTCAAAAAGGCTGTTTTAACATCCATTTGATGTATAGGAAAATTATATATTGAAGCTAATGCAAAGAGCACCCTAATCGAAGTGATTCTAGCTACCGGTGCATAGGTATCAAAGTAATCAACTCCTTGTCTTTGACTAAAGCCTTAAATTACCAACCTCGCCTTAAAAGTTTGAATGGATCCATCTATATGATATTTTATCTTAAATACCCATCTACACCTAATTGCTTTAGAACCTGGAGGTAAATCTGAAAGTTCCCAGGTATTGTTAGATATTAGGGAATCCATTTCATCATCAATTGCCTCCTTCCAAAATGCAGAATTCCTAGAGGTGATAGCCTCTTTATATATTTTAGGTGCATCCTTTACATTAAGTAGAACTGGTAATTTCTTAATAACATTATTCTCATTATCACCTTCAACAAGGAAGATTATAGCTTAAGAATCAATAAAATCAGGATCTAAGTTTCTTTATTTTCTAGCCCTTTCACTTCTTCTAGGTGCACTAGAAGATTCTGTCATGTTCCTCTTATTGTTAGAGTTGAAATCTGGGCTAGAAATATCTTGTGATATTTGATTCACAATTTCATTTGTGCTTCTTGAATCATGACGAAATTTATTCTCAAAGAAATCTACATCTCTTGATTCAACAACAACATTCGAATCTAAATCTAAACAACGATAAGATTTAGAATCTTTTACATATCTGTTGCGGTTGTCCTAAGGGACTTCTACAAGAAGTTTTACAACTCCCTAGGCAGTGTATCTAACCGTTGTAGTGTAGTAGAGGCAAGACTCGAAGGTTGTTATCATTCTCTAGGGGAATAGGGTGGGAAGGCTTGATCACGGTCTAAATGAATTCTAAGGGTTGAGAGAAGATTCTTTTTGTATTTTTATGTTTATAGGAAAGCATGTAAATCATGTATTTGAGAGGTTTAGATGGTTTTAGCTATTAAGCTAAATATAAACTACGCTACTAGTGATAACAATATAATAAAAGATTGTGTTTATTTAATCATGTATTACTCCTTAGACTGCTTCTCCTAGTGTTGTTGCTTTGTCACACTTGTGATGATCTATGTAATTATTTCCTAAGTCATGAACAAATTACACGAACCCGTCGTCTATTTAATATTTCGTTAAGGCAACGCACAAGTAAGGTAGTATGAAGACTATTACAAGGCCCCTAAGAGTATATTAAATGCATTTGAAATATATTAAGAGTGGATCAACCATATAAGGGGCAAGGTAGTATGAAGACTGTTACCCGATGGTATCCTTTCTACACAATCATGTTTTCCTAGACATATCAACAGCGATACAGACAAAAGCTGGTTTTCTAAGACCTAACATGCATATTCATCACAAGAAGCAACACCACTAAGATCTACATCCTAGGTTTCATACAATCATAAATAAACACAATAGAAGGTTTAGCCAAGCATGTTATAAGTAAAGCAAGAACAATAATGAATCAAACAACACATAGACATATTGAATGATTAAGATAATCTTACTTGATTAAAACATGAATTGAAGGAAGTACAATAGGGTTTTGAGGCCCTAAAATCGTCCCTAACAGCTGCTAAACAAACTAGGGTTCACCCCTTTCTTTTACTCTAAAGTTACACACTTAAAACCCTAAAAACGGATTTGTATTTATAGGAAAATCGCTGCGACGGCGTCGCGTGTTAATCGTGACGCCGTCATGAATAGAATATTCTAGATAATGGGTTGGGTCGTACAATCTGACGCCGTCTGGAGATCTTGTGATGCCGTCTTGAGATGGGTTGTGACGGCGTCACGTGTAATCTGTGACGCCGTCTCCAGCTTCTGAGTAGAAATTCTTGAGAGATGTTGGTGTAGGTTCGTATGCTTGTCCGTTTCTTCTCCAAATGAGCCCAAGTCACGTGTATTTCCTCCAAATGCCTTCCAAATGCTAAATACCTAAAAAGGAACGATTAAGTACCTATTTTGGGCATAAATACACGATTTAGGGGATTAAACGATCCGAAAAAGTGTATAAAATGACACCTCATCAAATACCCCTACACTTGGGATTTGCTTGTCCCCAAGCAAATGGGATTTTCTACCTAGACAATAGCAATATGAGGGTCATTTTACCTACTTTTTAAAAGTATTTTACAACACAGCCTTCTAGACCTCGTAATTAAAATCACGAAAAGTAACTACTAGCACCTCACATAAGTGTTTGGGATTCTCTCTTTTACTCGGGTGTATAATAAATTATAACATAAGGGGGAAACGGAAAATCAACACTCATTATCTGTCATAGCATATAAATTACCATAGGCTTGGTAAAGGATCAAACCTCCACGGCTAGGCGCAAGCATTATTCATTACTATCCAAGAGGTCTTTTTAAAGAGTTGTAGGGTGTAGGTGTAAGATAACATATAATGGAAACAAAAACGGATGGGATACATTTGGGTGGCTTTGGGTGAATTTGGAGTGGAAGGGTTAGCTAATTATTTACACGAATACACTTTGGTTTGGTTGCTAAGCCAAGAGTCGGACGAAGATATACAAACTCTACACAACTCTACATCAATCTCTTTTCTTTTTCTTTTCTATTTTTCTCTTTTTTTCATAATACATCACAACTTGGGGTTTATAACACACCCCTACACTTGAGTTTTAGAACTCATAATTAAAATTTAACTAATGACCCGAATTGAGGTGGATCAACATACATGGAGATCATTTGACAAACATATGGGGGTATTGATTTAACTTTTCTTCCCCATTCTTTCGCGAAATAAATACTACCATGAGTCCCAATCGTTCCAAAACTATATTTACAAGGATAAGGACTTAGCAACCGTATACTCAATAATTAACTTGGGTTAAAATAATAATGTACTAAAAGTGAGTACATAAAAGGTAGGCTAAAGTGATTTGGGTGTAACAATTGGTTTAAGGTTTAATAATGCTCTTCATTAATAGTCTGGCTTAACCAGAAAATTACGAGAACCGTAAAAAAGGATAGGCTCAGAGGGTTGTACTAGGGGAGTCTTGCACTAAAAATGAGTGCGAAGCACGGGTGTGGGATAGTTATATGATCAAGGTGACCATCATAACAATTACGGGTTTAAAACATGGGTTAATCATAGTGCCTCTTATCATTTAGCAAATCCTAACACTCACTATGCGGTCTCGGGATGCATCACAAAAACAAGTTCTAGAATTTAATATACTACCGGTACACTCATATAATTTAATACCGATACCAATGCTCTAGAAAAAGCGACAAAGACCATATGTACACATCGGTAACGACAGAATAGACACATATGACTGCATTTGAACCTTAACTCAAGAAAGCTAAAGGTATAAACTATCTTGGGTATCAAAAATGGATACTCGAATTCCCCAAGATCTAAAGGCGAACCTCACATTTTTAGGGTGGAATTCTGAGAGTTTTTGTGCTAGTCATATAAATTCCTATCCATGAGACGCTATTAATACTCGGTTTTCGTTGGTATGTGTCATAAAAAATTTTAAATTTTGGATAAAATTACCTTTTATGTCATGTTTCGATATATTACCCATTATTTTAAGGACAAAGCAAATGGAAATTGAAGGAATAGTTTCTAAGGCTTATTTCTCCCCTACACTTAAGTTGAACATTGTCCCCAATGTTATTTAGAAGTACTCGTATAAACGAATAAAGGGAAAAGAAAACAACTAAAAGAAACTAGCACTCCCCTGGTTTGCTCAATAATAAAGAAGAAACATGCGATAACTGGTTAAATCATCCTCTAAGAATCGTCTAATGAAACTTCCTAAGAACTTCCAAGCTTCTTCTCATCAATTTTAACTTGTAAATCAAAGACAAAGACAACTACACCATGCGTAAAATCGGCAGGATATGATATATACAACGAAACTTTTAGGGTTGACTCTATGAAAGCAGTAAAGATAGGATAAAAGTGATGATAGAATTCTAGGTTTTTGCAGGTTTATAAGAAAATTACAAATTTTAGAGATTGTGCAAAATTATTTTTCGAAAATAATAGGAAAAGTTCAAATTTTCACAAGTCTGGGGGTTTGACGCCGTCAGGAAAAATCCTGACGCTGTCGCTTGACAATCCAGACGGCGTCGCGCTATTTTCTGACGCCGTCTCCACATAATGTGAAAACTTCTCATTCGTTTTTCAGGAAAATTTTCCTGCACTCAATCTTATTAGTTGTTTCATGTAGAAATTACTGCATAAAACCTGGAAATTAATCATTACAATCATATGACTCGAAACTGAGGCGAATTAATCTAAACAATTTATTTTATATGTTTGAATTAGTTTTTATAAACCGGATAATTTCCCTTACACTTATTTTATGCAAAATACCTTCGATTGTAAATAAGACGAAATTAAAAACAAAACAAAGCATGATTACAATATGATTCAAACATTCAAGAATAAACGATAAAGAATTAAAACACAAGACACTCCTAAATGTGGGAAAATAAATATTGGGTTGCCTCCCAAAAAGCGTTTTTCTTTATTTATGAGTCTTGTAGCTAAACTCGAAGTCATACGTCCTTACGTGACTTCTCCTTCATTAGCAATTCTAGTCAAATATTTGGGTCCAAGCTCTAGACATTCTTTGTAAAACCCTAATATTTTGCTCATCACGTACTCCACCCCTTTTCTTTTGCCCTCCTCGTTCCTAAGGTAGACTGACTTAGTGTGCTCTCTTTCTAGGTCTGATAGCGAGTTGTACTGTTTTATCTTATGGGGCATCTTATAGGCAATTTTATCAGTCCCGTTTGTGAACCTCACTACTCCTTCAGGTGGGTCATGAGTCATGTTGGATACTTTAACAAAGGGCGTCCCTAGTACTACTTGTGATAGCCTAGGGTCTATGATTGAATTAATATCCTCAACAATCATGAAGTCTATGACGTAAGTGAAGTTTCCTACGAAGACGTGCATTCCCTTAATCCTTCCCGTGAAATTGCTTACTCTCCTATTTGGGTCACCCCTAGGGTCAAGTTTTTTTCTCATGATCCAGTTGTCAATGTTTGGGTTATGACGCTCAGAGGGGAAAAATCCATGTTTGATTATGTTGAGTAAATAAGTGTATATTATTCACAAAACCCATTTGTATATGATTTGACTTCGTGGTATACTTCACCAAATCATATTTATGCATGAAACTAATAACGAACCCTTTCGACCTATGAACATCATCAACCCCAAGCCAATTAAGTATGTTTGCTAGATAAATAATGTTCCCAAGTGATTCAACAAGTCCTTTCGACCTATACTTGAATTTAAGCCTTTTTGTTCATCTTGTTAATTATGTGAGAATGATAAATGTCAATTACCAAAACCTCTTTTTAGTTTATCACGACTATTAGAGAATAGCCTACGCCACGGAATCCCTTTCGACCTATGATTCCATGGGTATTCTACCACAAATCATAGAAAAGAACTCAAGACATAAATAAACCACATGTTTACCAAAATCATCATTCATACACAATCAAACATTTTACCAAATTTATTTCATTGCACACATAAGTATTATGAGACTACTCCATATATAAATTCATTTCACAAATCCAACATTTAAACGATAAATTAAGACACATCTCAGAAATATTTGTAAAGATTAATACCTACAAAGATTCCTATAGGTTTGGTGATGTAGCTCGCCAAGGGCCTCTAATAGCCGTAATCAACGTAACTCCAAGAGTAATGCTTCTTCCTTCAAATTCGTCCTTACACTCTCCTGGATTTCTAGAGATATTTCTACAGCTTTTAAGGTGAATAAAGGTAGTGGAAACTTAACCTAATTGAGGGTTAAGTGGTATCTTGTGTTTTTTAAGTTAAGACCACCACAACTATATATAATCCTTACAAACCGACATAGGGAGTTAATGTAAGTCCCCTTAGTTGATAATACAAGTATATGATCGGTCTCCAGGCATAATGGCTCATTAATTTGCTTATAATTGTAAAAATGTAACTGACATCGTGGTCCTGCCGGCGGTAAACCCTTGCGCTGGGCGACAATCCAGTCGAGCTCTCTGTCGGGCGGCAATGCCTCCTGCTGGGCGGCAGAGTGCTCGTCGTAACGTGCGATCTTCACTTTTCCTCGTCTTTCGTCTTCCGATCAACTTTTTGTCCCTCGGGCCAATCTATACCACATGTTTATGACCCAAAGTTCATTTTTTTACTATTCTAGATGGGTCTTCAAATCAAATATCGAATTAGCACTCATTTCTTAGCTTTTTTTCTTCACTTCGCGTCATTCGGCTAGCTGCAACACAAGAAACTGATTTTGCACAATAATAGGGGTAAAAGCAATATTATTTTACCCATTAGCACATATAAAACCAAGATAACGCATCCCAAAACATACCAAATCTAGACATTATCAAACTCCCCCACACTTAAGTTCTGCTTGCCCTCGAGCAGGTTCATTCTTTTAAATCAAAAAATTACTTCAAAATTAGTACCACAACTACTCCGAAAGACAACGTGAGAACCAGGTAATATATCAAAAGGATTTTTATTTACTTTTTGTTTGTAACTAAAGCTAGTTAAATTTACAAACTCCTAGTT
>BQNB010155541.1:0-15383 GCA_026074375.1 Tanacetum coccineum
GGTTGGTTCTCTAATACTTCGCCATATGACTCAAACAACCATGTTTTTATGTTGGTAGATCTAGATGATATATTTTACACATAATCATAATAGAGATGTGTTGAATGCTTAGAAAGGCGTAAGCAAGATGTTTTAATCTTTTGTTCAAGATCTATATATTGTTTGGTTTTGATGACATATTTCTTGATTTAATAGATGTCTTATATTAAGTCATCTTGCATGTGTAGTTGTCTCATGTAATTTTGATGTGTTTGGATTTCAAAAGCCAAGAGATGTGCTTATTTGTGACAATGAAGAATATTAGGAATTCAGTTTTTAGTGAAGTGACGACCATTATCGATCTCACAAGCCTTTGTAATAGTTAGACAATATTATGTAATAATTAGTAAGCTAATCAGACCGGGTTATAGAAAGTCCAAGGAAAGCCTGGCCCGACCCATATCTTGTAACTATATAAACCCTCTCTACATATGGAGAGGGTGTTGGTTGAATGCATTTTTCTCACAATCTTGTGTGTGTTTTTGAGTGTGTTCTCCCATCCACTCTCTCCCTAGCTTTCTCTCTCTAAGTTTCTAAGTATGTGAAATTTATATCCTTCAATTGGTATCAAGAGCCATGGTTCTATCTTGGTTCCTTTAGTATTTTCGTTGTGGTTATTGTTTGAGCTTATTGGATTCGGCTTCTCTATAGCTTATTTATTTTAGATTTTGTAAAAATCAAACTTTGTCCTCAATCAGGTTCATTTTTTTCTTTGTTTTTTTTGTTCAAAAAGTTGGGCTTACTATTCAAAATCTGATTTTGGGCTTATACTGCTCACGTAATTGTTGAACAATCACTAATGTGTTTGCTACATAATTGTTTTTCTCAAAAAACAATCACTAGTTTTTCATCTCTATTTTTTTGTAGCTTAGTCACTTGGTCTTAAGTTTTCTTTCTCAAAAGTTAACAGTTTCTTTGCTTTTTCAGTTTAAGCTTATTGTTTAAGAAAAGGTCTCGGCTTATCCAATCTATTTTTTGGTTTCTTGAGGTTCAAACGTCTAGCTCATTTGTTAAACTGTCTTCGTGGCTTATTCTTGTGGTGTAACGAGCTTATTAACAACCTTTTTTAGTTGGCTTGTTTGGTTTTTCTTTAAAGCTTATTTGTTGTGCTTCTCTTTGAGTTTATCTTCTTGTGGTCCTAACGGTTTGAACAAGACAAGGAAAAGGATGGTTTGGAGTTTAGCACAAGGGAAGACAAGGACGATAGTGACAACCAAACTAGCAACAAGCCTTTTATGAACCGAACTAGTTCAAACCAACAGAAGCCGAACTAGTCACTTGCCAAGGCAGAACCGATCTAAACGTTCTCCTTTGAAGACCGATCTAGTCACTCTCCTTTGACAACCAAACTAGTTATTCACCTAAAGGACCCGAACTAGTAAACACCCTTGAGAATCGAACTAGTCAAAATCCTTGAAGACCCGAACTAATCTTTCTAGTAAAGCACCGATGTAATCCAAAGTTTAGAAGGAACCAAACTAACAATGTTTAGAAGGAACCGAACTAGCAAAGCTTAGAAGGAAACCAATTTACCAAGTCAATACGAACAAAACATACACGTTATAAGTCATTTTTGGATTTTTCGAGTTCGAGTGACGGTGCAATTTAGGACGTTTAACTTATACCATTATGATCGTGACTCGTTTTCGATCATCATGGTATATTTGCTTTCTAACGACGATAATTGTACGAGTCCGCGAGAATTATTTTCATTCGTTATCATTTTTCAAAGTTTAAATGAAGATGATGATTGTTTAGGAGGGAAATTGTTTTTTATTAATTAAAATTTTGAAAAATTGCAACTTCAGTCCTTGGACTTCAAATATACTTCATCCGTCGTCCTTTGTTTGATGGTTAACCCTCTTTGTTAAAACAACTTTACACCGTTAGTCCTTATTCTCCTAAAATCAACCGTTAGTCCTCCAAAGTGAATCGTTTGAACACCATTAGTCCTTGTTTGTGTTTTAATCAACCGATACTCATTTTAAGTTGAAAGTTTGTGCACCGTTCATCGTTCTCACTCATTATTCGTCAACAAAGGCTCAAGTTCTTCAACAACAACAATGATTTCAGAACAATTAATCATTGCTTTACGGTTTCTTCTTGATTTTGTAAAATCCCACGAAAGATTTAATTATTTTCTCGTTTTAAATCATAGATTTGTAAATTCCCGTAAATGTTAATTGATTTCAAACCACAACAACAATCACCTAATATCCAAAAGGTCCATAAATTTGATTTCACATATCAATTACTTCAAAATGTTTAACATGAATGAGAGAGTTTACAATCCGCAATCACAGTATCAAGCTTCAATGTTTCATCCACAATCATATCAAGTTATTTATCCTCAATCATCTCAAGTGATTCATCCTCAATCAGCTCAAGTGATTCATCCTCAATCATCTCAAGTGATTCATCCACAATCAGAGCCTGTTGTACTGTCATTTCTACCAACTGATGATCCACTTGAATGCCTCAACAAAGCTTTAACATTTATGTGTACCACATTTGCCTCAATTTACCCATCAAACAACACTCAACTAGAGACTTCATCAAATCCAGTGCACCAAATTGCTATGCCAGAAAGACAGACTCTGCATTGTGTGGGCAATTGTTCAACGTGTAATGATCATATAGCAAGGCAGTATACTCAATCAAAGAAGGTACAATGGCTCAAGCAAAAGATGATGTTAGCACAACTTCAGGAAATAGGGATTCAGTTGAGCAAAGAACAGCTTGCAATTTTGGCAAATACAGGAGAAAGAGTTTATTCTGGCCCAGGTTCTTTCAAAGTGATAACTAATGCACTCTTTCGATCAGATGGAATTGATTTATATGATTCAGATTGTGATGAAGTACCTACTGCACAAGTAAGTTTCATGGCCAATCTCTCAAGTTACGGTTCATACGTTCTCTCTGAGGTACCACATTCTGAAACTTATCAAAATGATATGGCTAATCAAAGTGTGCAAGCGATGCCGTATTTTGAACAAATACCTATTGTTGATTATACAGATAATGAGATAACAAGTGATAGTAATATCATTTCGTACTCTTAATATCTGCTAGAAACACAACAAGCAACTGTTCAAGATACTAATTCGTCTGCACAACAAGATTCAATGATATTATCTATGGTTGAACAAATGACTTATCATGTAGCCAATTTAGATAAGGAAAATCAGACAAATAAAATGGTAAATGAATCCTTAACCGCTGAGCTTGAGAGATACAAAGAACGAGTCGCCATTTTTGAACAAAGACTTAATGTTGATTTGAACAAACGTGAAAAATTAATAGATTCTCAAATGGATGACCTAATTCGAAAGAGAAATGCAAAGTTTGCGGCTTTTCAGCAGGAGATCGATACACTTAAAGAAACTCTTTCTAACTGTTTTCAAAACAGAATCTGAAGAAAAAGAGTCTAAATACATTGACAAGGAAATTGTTTTGGAAAAGCAAAATAAAGAACTAGAAACCATTATTTTTTAAATGTATCGATCTACGCAAGCAATGCATATGCTCACGAAACCACAAGTTTTTTACGATGACACTCATAAACAAGCTCTTGGTTATTAAAATCCGTTCCATCTTAAAAAATCTCAGCGGATTAAACCAACATTATATGATGGTAGTGTTATTGCTAAAGAACATGTTGTGATTTCTGTGATTGATGATGAAGAGGCATTGATTTTGGAAGAAGAGAGTTTATCAAAGATGCTTGATAAACAAAATGATCCAATTTCAATAGAAAAGAAAATTAATATTTCTCCAATTGATTATTCAAAGTTGAATAAGATAAAAGATGATTTTGGTACACGTTTTGTCACTCAAAAGGAATTGTCTGCAGAACAAGCTTTCTAGTTAAAACACTCATCTATTTCTGAAACACCAGTTAAGTCACATACACCTGTTAGAGTCGAAGCTCCTAGTGAACTTCCTAAGGTAAGTTTGGTAAATGAAAGTCTTAAAAAGCTAAAATTTCAACTTGCCAATTTTGATAAGGTGGTGAAAAAGAGACTCACATCTGATGCTATTACTGCGGGGTCTTGGGGTTTTGAACATACAAAAGAGTGTTTTGTAACTGAAATAATTCCGTTTTTAAAAGTTTTAAAAGACACATTTAATGCGTTTGATAAAACTCTTCTAGATGAAATTACTAAACTCCAAACTGTGTTTAAGTAAATGGAAGCTGCTGTTAATCAGTGTTCTGTAGACAAAAACAATTTTGAAATTCAAATCAAACAACTTCAAATTGATAATGATCAACTCTTAAACCAAATCATGTCTCAAGAAATTATGCATATTGCTGTGAATTCTGTTGATATTCTTGATATAAATCAGTCATGTGTGGATGAATGCACTAAGTGTCTGGAAATTGAGACTGAGCTTTTCAAAAAGAAAGATTTCGTTGAAAAAGAGTTTTATGATAAACTTGTCAAAAGTTATTCAACATTAGAAAAGCATTGCATTTCTTTGGAACTAGCTACTCAACTCAATCAAGAAATTTTTCAAAGAGACAACTCTAGTGAAATCCAAAATGGTCCTACATTTAATCAATTATTTGAAATAAATGAATTGAAAGCTCAGTCACAAGAGAAGGACACGGTCATTAGAAAGTTGAAGGGTAGGATTAAATCTTTGAGTGGAAAAGATAGTGTGGAAAATGTAAAGAAAGACATCGATGAGATTGAAACAATCAACATTGAGCTGGAGCATAGTGTGGCAAAATTACTTTCGAAAAATGAAAATTTGAGAAAAGAACGAGAGCATTTGAAATCAATTTACAAAGACCAATTTGACTCAATTAGAAAGACACGTGTTCAATCAAAAGAACAGTGTGACTCTTTAATTGCTCAAATTAATGCAAAGTCTGTTGAAAATTCGGATTTAAATGCTCAACTTCAAGAAAAGGTTTTTGCTATTACAGCATTGAAAAATAAATTAAGGAAACTTAAAGGAAAAAATGTTGTCGATACTGCGGTTTCAAAACCTAATGCCACCATTACTCTAGGAATGTTCAAGCTTGACATAGAACCTATTTCTCATAGGCTTAAGAACAATAGGGATGCTCATGAGGTTTATATTGAGAAGACTATAGAAAATACTAACACTATTCGTGGATTTGTAGAATGCTCTAGAACACAAAATCCTAGTGAACCTCTATTAGAATCTGCTTGCATGTTTACAAAACACGTACATGAATTGTTAGTCTATGTCTTTCAGACATGCCTCATTTTACTAAAACCTAGTAAGAAATTAGTTGCTGTCACACCGATAAACAAGGACAAAAGAGTTAGATTTTCTAAACCTGTCACATCTTTAAGCACCATTCCCAAGCAGACCGATTCTCTTAAAACCAAAGATTCTAACTGTAACCTTTGCCATTTTTGTGTTCTGAATATTTCATTAGTAGTCCTTTGACTATTTGACTTTTGTCAGTTTATTCAGATTTTGTACTATGTTAACGGTGATAATTTTATGAGATATGTGATGAATTATGGTATATTGTGTTTAATAATCCCTTTTGGTAGGTATTATTGTGATATGTATATTCTGGGTGGTTTGACCCGTAAATTTTGAGAAATGCTATAAAACGAGCCAAACACGTCCATTAATGTCCAAATTGAGTTTTTGAAGGGTGTAAAGTGAAAATATGTCATGTGGAAACTCTAGGTTAATGGAAAAGTATTTTTAAAGTAAATAAAAATGCTAATTAACTTTGGGGTAAATTTTACGGTTAAGTTTTATGAGCTTTTAAACGATTTCGACATGAAAAGAAAGACTTGACACCCATAGGATGCCATGGCTGGTCAAGTTAGTCAAAGGGACAAGGAGGCTTTTTTTAGCAAGCTTGTCCCAAGGTGTGTACACATATATTCCATTTACTAGAAACTTTTGATCATATTAATTTCATTTACAAAAAAATAAAACACACACAAGTGTGTGTGTGCTTGTGGTTCATCTGCCACCTAACCACCACAAAACCACCATAGTTTTCCAACTTTGATCAAGAACGTGTTACTCTGGGTTGATAAGAGTGTTTGTGTATTCATTTAAACAACGTTTGGGTTGTCCGGTTCGTGTCAAAATCTACAAATTTGAAGATTTTCTTGTAAGTTTTTAAATTTAAATTCCGTTTGTCCTTTTGGTTTTATTTTGATGCATAAATTTTAGTTTTATAAGTTGATCGTTGTAAAAATTGATTTTTGGAAACGAAACACATGATTAAAGGGGAGTTTGGTTCGTGAATAGTAAAAAGGAAAAAGAGGGATTTTGTAGTTTTGATGTTGTGATCGTGATGGTTGAATAATATATGATTCTAGAATGCTTATTCTTTATAGTAGCTTGTATAGCTTATTCGGGCTTATTTTTAAGCTATTTCTTGGCTTATTCGGGGCTTATATGCCACGTCATTAGTCAAAGTCACTAGAGAAGTGATTTTTGATTATTTTTGTGTTATGGTGTATGTTGTGGATTATTTTTGAGGCTTAATTCTGTTAGAGTAACCAATTACGATAGATAGCTATATTTAGCTTATTTTAAAGCTTAATATACGTATTTTGGAGTTTATGGACTCACGGCCCAATAAGTCTATTTGAGCTGCGGCTTAATGAGAGGGCTTATTGTGGTCCGGATTATTTTTACATATAAGTATACAGTTATATATAAATGGACCTTGGTTTTGGACTTGGATTGTATTTTGGACTTATAAATGTCCTAATGGACCCTTGTTTATGAAAACTTTGTCGGACTTTTGAAAGTGAAAATGTATTTACGAAGTAATATTGAATGATATTTTGGAGGAAAAGTGTTGGTAAGTGTTAAAGATTGAGATTTTGAATTTTTGTCGAAAAGGGTCGAATTTGTGAAAAATTGTTGAAAATAAGGTTTGAAACCTTGGAAAACGTCGTACAAACGTACGTGTCATGTCGAAATTTCGTGAAAATATTATACTTAAAATTTTTCTTAAAAACATGATTTTTGATTTTTAATAATATTTAATTATTTTATTTATTTTCACTAAAAGACGAAAAATATAATTTTTCTCGAAACTTCCCTAATGTGTTTATTATGAGTAAGCGTTTTCATTTCTCAACAGTTATAATGATTATTTTGAAGTGACTAAGGTGTACCGAATGGACTTGTCGAGATATATTTATAATTAATAATTATAAATATTTATTATATTACTTATCTATTTACGCTAAATAGTATAAGTATGTATTATCAAGGAATGAGATTGATATGATTGTGGAGGTAAGCCGTCAACCATCACACCACTAAATTATTTTGGGTAATTGTACAACGCGTCTAAACTCTATGCATCAAACGTGAAGATTGTTTTAGATTTGAATGATTAAATTGAGACATTAACTGGACTAGGTCGTGTGCGGGCGTCGTTGCATTTGCTTGTGTGATTAAGATTGGGTAGCTAAAGACTTGCTTGAGGTGAGTTCTCGTAGCCCTAATTTTTACTGGTTTTTCTGTTGAGAGAAAATGATACTCAAATGTGTTTTGAAATGTTTTGAATTGATTTGTGCGAAATGTGGTTTTATTTTTGGGACAAGATATGTGCTTATGACTGCTATGTGAATATTATGTGTTGTATGATTGTTTGGATCGGATGGGTACGCCTACCCAGTATTTGTGATATTATTGGATCGGATGGGTACGCATACCCCGGTTATTGTGTGTGTGTAATTGGAGCGGATGGTTACGACTACCCAACGTTTGTGTGTTGGTCCTGCCTAATTTTAGTACTCCAGCTGGTAGGCCCTTTAGGTGCGTAAGTGACGTATGGTTAATGACTAGCGGTGATGCTAAGATTGTTTGCATATATTCACTATCATATAGCACTATTGTCCATTGTTGAAATATTGGCACAACTTTTAGGTTTAAAGTCAAACCTATGAGCTCACCAACATTATTGTTGACGTTTTCGAGTATCATTTTTAAGTGAAGTTAAAGAAGAGTAGTTTGGTGATTGATAGCAGACTTAGAAGTATCTCGTGTGGAATTTCGTTTGAAGTCTTGCTTGCTTATTGTTTGATTATAGTTTTGGATGTTTTGGATTAAATTTGGATTATGGTCCCCTGTGCGGGCTTATGAATAATTGTAAGAGATTGTAGATTTTAGTTGCGATTGGGACATCACTTAAGTTTGTTCAAGGTTGATGGTCTTCATAGCACTTGGAGTTTATGCAATGTAGTTTTCTCTATTTTACATCTTGTGTTATGATTGATCATTATGTCGCATTCCCGAGTTTCCGCCATTGTCGGGGTGAGACAAATTGGTATCTGAGCCGAGGTTAGAGAGAACTAGGTGGTTTGGCCTAGACTATAACCTAAGATCTGTCGTTTAGTTGTGTATATGATCTATGTGCGTGATGTCCCATTTTTATGTGCCTTTGTGTGTTCATGGTTGGTGCCTTAGTTATGTCAGTCATTGAAATGGGTGGATCAATATTGACTATGAACGGGAAAGGATGCGAATATAAGTACGGTGGCCAACATAGTTATAAGCGTATCACAACCCACTCATACTTGATAATGTTGTTCACACAAATCGATGTTGACATCGTAAGGTGGAGTAACGTGTATATCTTGTTATATATAGTAAGATATTCTATATATATGTGCGAGTCTTCCCGCTTACCTAACGTTTCCCATGTTATCCCTCGTATAGATAATGCCGCCAAGGATGAGGACCGGAAGTGCTGGCCGGCCTGCTGCCAGATCACTAGTAGGGGGAACGGGTGAACGGATGGGTAGAAGTGGAAAGGGTAGAAAACCTAGGGAAGGTAATGATGAGCGTGATGATGAATTGAATGGTCAAGGAAATGACCAGGGTTTGGGAGCTAATGGGGGTATAAAGGGAGTCAATGGGAATGTAGAGGGAGCCAATGGGGGTGCACCCAACTTCTTAACGATCGTTGCCCACCAATTGCAGAACCTCTTACCCGCCATGATGGCTCAGGTTAGTAACTGAGGGAATGTTGGAAATTAAAATGGTAATGTGGTTAATGAGAACGCTCAGGAGAACGTTGGGAATGTGATAGTGAATGACAACCGGGTAGGTTGTTCATATAAGGAGTTTTTAGCTTGTAACCCCAAGAAATATGATGGTAAGGGAGGTGATGTAGTTCTTACTCGTTAGATTAAGAAAATGGAGTCTGTGCATGATATGAGTGGTTGTAGTATTGACCAAAAAGTGAAATACACTACTGGTTCATTTGTGGGTAAGGCTTTAACGTGGTGGAACTCTCAGATTCACATGTTAAGCCGAGAAGTTACTGTTAGTATGTCATGGAATGACTTTAAGTTTATGATGATACAAGAGTTTTATCCTAGTCATGAGATGCAAAAGTTGGAATCTGAGTTATGGGATCACGTCATGGTCGGGACTGGCCACGCTGCGTATACTAATAGGTTTCATGAGTTGGCTCGGTTAGTTCCTCATTTGGTAACTCCTGAGAGTAGGATGATTGAGAGATATGTGTATGGCCTTGTTTTACAGATTCGTTGGATGGTGGCAGCAACAGAGCCAAAGACTATACAAAAGACTATGCATATTTCTGGTGCACTAACTGATGAGGCTGTTAGGAATGGATCAATTAAGAAGATTGAGAAGATGGGTAATGTGGGGGAACCTAGCAAGGATAGGAGTGGAAGGGATGATAATAAGAGGAATAGGACTGTGCATGCTTTTGCTACTACTGTGAACCCTATAAGAAGACAAAATACGGATACTTGGCCCAAGTGTACCACCTGCAACTCCTACCATATACCCGGTGGACCTTGTCGCACATGCTTCAACTGTAACCGCCCGGGTCATTTGGCGAAGGATTGTAGAGGTCTGTATTTTAGTGCTGAGGAAATGTGGTTACTGTCAATGCTTAGTATCCCATACTGTCTGGGAATGTTTTGTGTGTGGCCCACCTGTTAGGGCATGTTATGAGTGTGGTAGTACCGACCATGTTAGGCCAGCTTGTGCTAGATGGAATAGGGTACAAGGACCAAGAGGAAACCGTCCAAATCAAGTTGTTGCTAATAACGAGGGCCAGGGTTGTGGAAACCAATGGAACCAGGCTAGGGGTAGGGCATTCATGTAGGGAACAGAGGAAGCTCGCCAGGATCCAAACATTGTGACGAGTACGTTTACTTTGAACAAGCGCTTTGCCACTACCTTATTTGACTCTGGTGCCGACTATAGTTTTGTTTCCACTACCTTCACACCTTTGTTAGGCTTAGAGCCCAGCGACTTAGATTTCAAATATGAGATTGAAATAGCTAGCGGGCAGCTAGTAGAGATTGATAAGTTATTAAGGGTTGCAAATTAGAAATCGAGGGTCATATCTTTGACATCGACTTAATACCTTTTGGACATGGGAGTTTTGATGTGATTATAGGTATGGACTGGTTGTCTAATTTTTAAGCTAAAATAATTTGCCATGAGAAGGTGGCAAGGATACCACTACCGGATGGCAAGGTGCTTAGAGTAGTAGGAGAGAGACCGAATGAGAAAGAAAGATTATTGATGAGCGCTAAGGCTAGTGATAAGAAACAAGAAGAGATTGTTGTGGTTAGAGATTTTCCGGAGGTATTTCTGGATGATCTATCTGGATTACCGCCTATTCGGGAAATTGAGTTTCGAATTGAATTAACCCCTAGAGCAACGCCAGTAGCAAAGTCTCCTTATCGTTTGGCACCTTCTGAATTGGAGGAGTTGTCGAGACAACTCAGGGAACTCCAAGACAAAGGTTTCATTCGACCAAGTTCATCGCCTTGGGGAGCGCCGGTATTGTTCGTTAAGAAGAAGGATGGTTCCTTTAGGATGTGTATTGACTATAGAGAATTGAATAAGTTGACAGTTAAGAATCGTTATCCGCTACCTAAGATTGATGATCTATTTGACCAACTGCAAGGGTCGGAACTCATTATCCGTTTCCTAGAATTTTATGATCTATTTGTTCAACTGCAAGGGTCGCAGTTCTTCTCGAAGATGATCTTAGGTTGGATACCATCAGCTGAGGTGACATGAGGATGACTTACAAAGACTGCGTTAGAATCGTTATGGGCATTTTGCGTTCACTGTAATGCCCTTTGGTCTGACTAATGCACCAACAATATTTATGGATTTGATGAATAGAGTTTGTAGGCCGTATCTTGATAAGTTTGTGATAGTGTTTATAGACGATATCTTAATCTACTCTAAGACTCAAGAGGAGCATGTAGAACATTTAAGGTTAGTCTTGGAACTGCTCAAAAAGGAGAAACTGTATGCTAAGTTTTCTAAGTGTGAATTCTGGCTAAGAGAAGTGCAGTTTCTTAGGCATGTGATAAATGGTAATGGGATTCATGTGGACCCTAGTAAGATTGAAGTTGTTAAGAATTGGAAAGCCCCTAGAACTCTGACTGAGGTTTGTTCGTTCTTAGGATTGGCTGGGTATTACCGTAGGTTCATTGAGAACTTTTCTAAGATAGCTAAGTCTCTTACTATCTTGACTCAGAAGAGTAAGACTTTCAATTGGGGTGAGGAACGGGAATTGACATTTCAGACCTTGAAGGATAAGTTGTGTAATGCGCCTGTTCTAGCTCTCCCCGATGGACCAGAAGACTTTGTGGTATATTGTGATGCGTCCGGGATAGGACTAGGCTGTGTGTTAATGCAAAGAGGTAAAGTGATAGCCTATGCGTCTAGGCAGTTGAAAATTCATGAGAAGAATTATACTACCCATGATTTAGAGTTGGGTGCGGTTGTGTTTGCACTTAAGATCTGGAGACATTATCTGTATGGGACAAAGAGTGTCATCTATACGGATCATAAGAGTCTTCAGCATATCTTTAGTTAGAAAGAGTTGAATATGCGACAACGTCGCTGGATAGAGTTGTTTAGTGATTATGACTGTGAAATTCGCTACCATCCTGGTAAGGCGAATGTGGTGGCTGATGCCCTAAGTAGGAAGGAAAGAGTAAAGCCTAAGAGAGTTAGAGCTATGAATATGATCCTTCAGTCGAGTATCAAGGATAAGATACTGGCGGCTCAGAAGGAGGTTGTGGATGAGTTTGCAGGATTGCAGAAAGGTTTGGATGAGATGATAGAACAGAGAAGTGATGGAACTTTGTACTACCTGGATCGAATATGGGTACCTTTGAAGGGTGAGGTGAGAACCTTGATAATGGATGAAGCCCATAAGTCGAAGTACTTGTACACCAGATGATAAGATGACTATGATTTGAGAGATAGGTATTGGTGGCCTGGAATGAAAAAGGATATAGCTGAGTATGTTAGTAAATGTTTGACTTGTTTGAAGGTTAAGGCTGAGCATCAAAGGCCATCTGGCTTGCTCTAGCAACCTGAGATTCCCGTATGGAAATGGGAAGGGATAGCTATGGATTTTGTGACTAAGTTTCCTAGGACTAGTAGTGGGCATGACACATCTTGGGTATTGTCGACCGGATTGGGGGGGGGGGGGCCCCCCCAAAAAAGGGGGGGGTTCTGCTCATTTTCTAACCTATGCATAAGGATATAAGTGGAAAGGTTGGCTAGGTTGTATTTGAATAAGATAGTTGCTAAACATGGTGTGCCGATCTCGATTATATCGGATCGTGATAGTCACTTCACATCAAGGTTTTGGCAGTCAATGCAAGAGGCATTAGGGACTCGTTTAGATATGAGTACGGCTTATCACCCTCAAACCGATGGTCAGAGTGAGCGTACTATTCAGACTTTGGAAGACATGCTTAGAGCGTGCGTCCTAGACTTCAGAGGAAGTTGGGATGTTCATCTTCCGTTGGTTGAGTTTTCGTATAACAATAGTTATCATTCTAGTGTGAGATGTGCTCCGTTTAAGGCATTGTATGGTAGAAAGTGTCGTTCGCCAATTACGTGGGCTGAGGTTGGAGAAGGTCAGTTGATAGGACCTGAGTCAGTGCAAGAGACTACTGAGAAGATCTCGCAGATTAAGGATAGACTTAAGGCTGCGTGTGATCGTCAGAAAAGTTATGCTGATAAGAGGAGGAAGCCTCTAGAGTTTAGTGTAGGTGACTATATCGTGCTCAAAGTGTCACCTTAGAAAGGTGTGGTACACTTTAGGAAGAAAAGAAAGTTAGCACCTAGGTTTGTTGGACCGTTTGAGATTATTGAGAAAGTAGGCCCTGTGGCCTATCGATTAGATTTGCCTGAGGAATTGAATGGTGTTCATGACACGTTCCACGTGTCGAACCTTAAGAAGTGTTTGGCTGATCCAACACTGAAAGTGCCTTTGGACAAGATTCGAGTTGATGCTAAGTTGAATTTTGTGGAAGGGCCTGTGGAAATTTTGGAAAGAGAGTTTAAGAAGTTGAAGCGTAGTAGGATTGCCATCGTCAAGGTTCGGTGGAATTCGAAACGTGGTCCTGAATTCACGTGGGAACGTGAAGATCAGATGAAATTGAAGTACCCGCATTTGTTTAGTAATGTTAGTAGTTGAATTTCGGGGACGAAATTCTTTTAAGGGGGGTAAGAATGTAACCTTTGCCCTTTTTGTGTTCTGAATATTTCATTTATAGTCCTTTGACTATTTGACTTTTGTCAGTTTATTCAGATTTTGTACCGTGTTGACGGTGATGATTTTATGAGATATGTGATGAATTGTGGTTTATTGTGTTTAATAATCCCTTTTGGAAGGTATTATTGTGTTATGTATATTCCGGGTGGTTTGACCCGTGAATTTTGAGAAATGCCGAAAATCGAGTCCTACACGTCCGTTAATGTCCAAATTGAGTTTTTGAATGGTGTAAAGTGAAAATATGCCGTGTGAATACTCTAGGTTAATAAAAAGGTATTTTTAAAGTGAATAAATATGCTAATTAACTTTGGGGTAAATTTTACGGTTGAGTTTTACGAGCTTTTAAGCGATTTTGACACAAAAAGAAAGACCCGACACCCATAGGATGCCATGGCGAGGCTTTTATTTAGCAAGTTTGTCCCAAAGTGTGTACACATATATTCCATTTACTAGAAACTTTTGATCATATTCATTTCATTTACAAAAAAAATAAAGCACACACAAGTGTGTGTGCTTGTGGTTCGTCCGCCACCTAACCACCACAAAACCACCATAGTTTTCTAACTTTGATTAAGAACGTGTTCCTCCGGGTTGATAAGAGTGTTTGGGTATTCATTTAAACAACATTTGGGTTGTCCGGTTCGTGTCAAAATTTACATTTTTGAAGATTTTCTTGTAAATTTTCAAATTTAAATTTCGTTTGTCTTTTTTGGTGTATTTTGATGCATAGATGTTAGTTGTACAAGTTGATCGTTGTGAAAATCAATTTTTGGAAATGAAACGGATAAAAAGAGGGTGTTTGGTTCGTCAGATATAAAGAAAGAAAAAGGGGGATTTTGTAGTTTTGATGTAGTGGTCGTGATGGTTGAATAATATATGATGCTAGAATGTTTATTTTCGATAGTAGCTTGCATAGCTTATTCGGGCTTATTTTAAGCTATTTCTTGGATTATTTGGGGCTTATATGCCACATCATTTGTCAAAGTCACTAGGGAAGTGATTTTTTGATATTTTTACGTGTTATGGCGTAGTTGTGGATTATTTGTGAGGGCTTATGGTAGTAACCAAATACGATACGTAGCTTATTAGCTTATTTTAAAGCTTAATATACGTATTTTGGAGTTTATGGACTCACAGCCCAATAAGTCTATTTGAGTCGCGACTTAACAGGAGGGCTTATTGTGGTCCGGATTATTTTTACATATAAGTATATACTTATATATAAAAATGGACCTTGATTTTGGACTTGGATTATATTTTGGACTTACAAATGTCCTAATGGACCATTGTTGGACCTTAAGGCCCAATAAGCGATATTTAGTAGTTATGAGAGTTTTGACAGACTTTTAAAAGTGGAAATGTAATTACGAAGTGATATTGAATGATATTTTAGAGAAAAAGTGTTGGTAAGCGTTAAAGATTGAGATTTTGGAATTTTGTCGAAAAGTGTCGAATTTGTGAAAATTGATGAAAATAAGGTTTGAAACCTTGGAAAACGTTGTATAAACGTACGGGTCATGTCGAAATTTCGTAAAAAGTTTATACTTAGAAATTTTCTTAAAAACATGATTTTTGATTTTTAAATAATAAAATATTATTTAATTATTTTCCTTATTTAATAAATTCACTAAAAGACAAAAAATATAATTTTTCTCGAAACTTCTCTAATGTGTTTATTTTGAGTAAACGCTTCATTTTCAACGTCTAAGATTACCGAATGGACTTGTCGAGATATATTTATAATTAATAATTATAAATATTTATTATATTACTTATCTATTTACGCTAA
>BQNB010155542.1:1989-15383 GCA_026074375.1 Tanacetum coccineum
GCCCACCGGGGCAGTTAAAATTAATCTTGAAACCCTAATTAGTCTAATTTAATTCCTTGTAATTAAAGATTCTACACGATGGCTCTGATACCACTGTTGGGTTTTACAATCTAATTAACCATATTAATTAAGACGAGTACGCAACGGAATAAAGATAACATGTAGAATACAATAATTAACAAGATAGAAAACATGTACCTTTTAGCATGAAACAATACACCGTTTAAAGGTAACCGTAAACACCGTCTTCTATATACGCGTGTGTATAATACCACGCAAAACCACCAAGAATCAAAGTATGATTCCTCTAAGCTTCCACACACAATACGTTCTTAGCAAATGGTGAGTTATGCTAGTACTAGTAGTAAATAACAAACGATCACCTTCGTCTTTTGATTCTATCAACCCACGAATAAAACCACCACCATGTGCTGATTGTCAAACACAAAACGAAACCCTAAAGGTATTCGTTTGATAGCACAACAAAGGAGGCATACCAAAACCCTTAAAAAAGATTGTCAGAATTCGGATGTACACAAGGAAGAAACAAGGACAATTTAGCTTTAGGTTTTTTCAAGACTTATTCATAATGAAAGTCAAGACCTATATTTATAGCCTTTGTTACTTGTCACTCAAACAAGTCTTCTAATTCTTGTGAGATTAGTATTCCAACTGACTAAGGAAAAGAAAAGGTAAACTAAACCCTTTCATTCTTTAGTTTTACATATTGAGTCCTTTAACATTTAACCGACTCATATTAAAACTTTTTATCGTTTAATGATCGTTTGTTAATCACTTAATATATTACTTTAATATATTTTCTCGTCATTCTACATATAAATGTGTGCGTCCCCTTAGGCTTGAAAACATTTCTAAACATTTATTAATTCATATTTGGGCATAATCCAACACAACATTCACCCCCCTAATGTTATGGACGACAAAGTCTTCAATTCTTCAAAGTTCTTTTATAGCAATGGTGCAGCAACTACTGGTTCATCATCTTCGTATTGTGCGAAGTTAACTTCTTCCTCCTTCTTTGTGCATTCATTTTTATAGTGTCTAAATTTTTTGCACTTGAAGCATTTTATGTGACTTTTATCCTTTTGTAGTTGATTACCATCTTTATTCCAATTTCTTTTGCGGCTTCTTCCTTTGTTATCCTGATTCGACTTGAGAAAGAAAGTACATAAGATTGTTTAATAGAAACTGAATCAATAACGCATAATTTAATACACTAATGAACCTGTATTGAATTCTGCGTTATTCATTCAGTTTCTATTAAACAATCTTGTGTACTTTCTTTCTCAAGTTTCTGTCCCATATCGTCTGTTCCAAACGCACCACCAGAAGTAAGAAACAAGATTTGGTCGAAGGACAATTTAGTAACAGTGGCATCAGAGCCAAAGGAATGTTCAAGGAAGAGATTACACGACATCAACAACAAAACTGAAATTCTGGAGTCACAACAACAAAACCAAAACAAGGAAGAACCCAAGCCGATTAAGATTTAGGTTTGCCCGGGAATTATAAGACCAAAGGACTGCTGAGACAGTTGGTTTAATTCGCCCCGCAAACAGGAGAAAAAAGTTTGTTAGTTTTGCCCGGGAATTAGAAAACCAAAGAACTGCGAAAGACAGTTGGTTGATTCGCCCCGCAAACAAGAAAGAAAAGGGTTTTTTCTCTAAGAAGGGATGACCGGTGAAACATCAAAGAAAGATGAAGGAGGGATGTCAATGACATTCCAATGCTAAATTCTGATTCTAATGTTTGTAGTCTAGCCTCCTTGACTTTGTCTATACCTACGAATCGAGCCTTCAAGTCCTTCCATATTGTCTGCTCCAAACGCACCACCAGAAGTAAGAAACAAGATTTGGTCGAAGGCCAATTTAGTAACAAGTAATACACCAATCAAGTAGATGAAGAAACAACCATATATCTCACCGGAAAGAATAATACACCCGTACAGATAGTGTTGGCAAAAAGGTCACGTGACTATATATCGCACTAAAATATGCGAGTTTTCAAGTTTAATTTCCGCAAACAACCATGCCAACCTATTGAAAAAAGGGACGACTTTAACTAATTTGAGTCCGTGGTTCAAAACCCGTGTATTAGTCGAAGAAAAGGTTCAAACCCACTTTACTCTCTTTATCATTCATACTCCTTGTATAAATTAAATGATCTACACTAAACCCTAAATTCATCTCAGTTGATATCATGAACACCAAAATATCATAAAAGGGAAACATGCAAGAAACAATACCAACTACAACTAGGGAAAATGCCAACAAGGAAAGTAAACCCTAACTTAATGAAGCCAATAAAGATTCAAGAATCTAGCTAGTTACACGAAACACATATATCATCATCTTGTAAAAAATATGGAACAATATAAGCAAAATTATGAAAAACCAAAAGATAGGTAAGTAGTTAAACCTTATTATGGCAGAGCTCCAAATAATGTGAAAATGCAAAATGAAGTGTTATGCTGATTTCTTAAACCTGAGGAGATGATAGGTGGTGGTATGAGCGTGGGACCTACAAGTAATGGAACGGTTTAATAGTTGACAGTAATATATAAGACAAGAAAGACTGAAATATTACCAGATGTTTGTATTTTGTTTAAATTTGGTATCTTTTTCTATTGCTTTTTCTTTGTTCACTCCATGTTGGTGTAACTTTTTTTAATACATGTTTAATGCAACAATTCAAAGTTTACTCCAAGTCTTCCACGTACATATGTTGAAAAATATTGCTAATATAATTAGGGATCAAAACATTTTGAAGATAAAGTTTGAGGATTAAAACTATGAAAAGACGAAAGCTTAGAGAACTCTTATTTAAGTTAAAATTTGACACATGTAAACTTAAAAAAGTTCACTCCTGCTAGTTGCTCGACTGTGCGACTAACAGTTTATTACCCTAAGAGATGATAAAGATCGAAATGCTCGTATAACACTTAAACAAATCATGCATGTGATACTGTATGAGAAACGATATTTTGCCTAAGTGTGTGAACTTGTGAAGGTTGGGTATGATGCCTTGTATTATAGAGAGGCCTGTAGGGTTTCGAGATCAACGGTTGTGGGAAGGTCATATGTTGATCATCTGATGAGTAGACAGGTGGACTCCCTTCTTTAGCTCGTACTGTAACATTTCTGATTTTCACATATTGTACGACTCTTTAATGTCAACAATTTATTTTAGCCCGGTACGCGTTTACTTTTAATTTTGACGTTTAAGCTAAATCGCGTAGACTAAAAAGAAATCATTTTACATGAACGGTCACCAAATAAATTAAGGTTTATGTCCAGTAAGTGTCTAGTAATTAATTTAGTAATGATTATCATACTTGCTCAGTTTTATTTTGATTGGTCACGTAACTGACTTACGTTTCGCAATAAAATAAACTTAGACGCACCACGGAAATACCTAGACTTACCTAGACTTAAACCGGTACACATTTAAAATATCTAAGCACAAGATTTAATCAAAATCTTGTGCTAGTGTCCCAAAACCAACGAATGGGGTCAAGAAAAGATCAAGGAAATCGTGTATTTATATGCCATGATCACAAACATCCATCAACCTTACTCAAAAGTCCAAGTAAAAATCTAATACATCATAACTTCTCATTAAAACTTGTCCTATGTTGTCCCTAGTATCCTACTAAACATTTCCAAGATATTTATTCACTCCTTTTGTTGTGTGAGCCACGACTTTGGCAACCAAAACCAAATATCATGAAAACTTTTCCCTACTAGCCAAATATGGTACAACATGTAGCTAATTAAGGTTCTTGTCCCTTGATGGGATGGTTAGAAGTCAAGTGGAACAACTAGAGACTCAAAGAAGGAAACTAGAGCACGTTCGGTTTGTATTTGTGTGACTAGAAGTCCTAACTAGCTTTTTGTCTATAAATACTTGCTTCCTAGTCCACTTAATAAATTTCTAAGACCCTAAAACACTCTCAAGTAATAAACACAACCCATTTGGTCCCATTTGCACTCGTCATTTCCTAAAACCAAACCATACTCGCACCATTTTTCTTTTCAAGGACCCTAGGAAGCATACACGAGCTAGGAGGTTGGGTTAATAAGCTTTGAAGCTTATTTAGACACGTTTGGGTGTCGGGTTACCAAGTGAACACACGAAACCAACTCATAGGACCTTTTGTAAGTCATAGCTCGAGCTTATGTTATTTTCTTATTTATATAACGTCGTTATATGGCTATTTTGCTTATTGATCGAGTTTGTAACTCAAGGGTACGTGAAACACGCATGGTTCGACCCATGCATGGTTCACGCATGCATATATGTTATCATTTGAAATCGTGTGTGGTGCTAGGATTCATAAAACACGAATATACACGTAAACTTTAATGTTTAACGCAAGAACAAGGCTTAGAAACGCATATAGATGTTTATCTATCGATTTCATGTAACAAGTAACGTATGAAAACTATTAAAGGAGTGCTAAATGAGGTAACAAGTCATAGGAACCAAGGGGTAGGGCTAAGGAACCCTTTTCGGGTCTCCTTGGGCTTGACAGCCCACTTTCGTGGCCCAACAGGCCCACGTGGCTTTGTAAAATAAGCCATGGCTTATTTATAAGCCATGCGAGCTTATTTGTAAGTTAGAAATATTTGTTAAACTCGACCTAGGGCTTTCATTTCTTTTAAGAACCAAACGTGACCCTTAATGGGCCAAAAAGCCCATTAACGAGCCAAAGTAAGGACCAATAAGCTCTTAATAAGCTCGGACAGCTTATTAAAGAGCTTATGAGGCTTAAATATGCTTAAGGAACCTTAATAATACTAATGGACCCAACCAAATAAGCTAAAAACCCTATCGGGCCTTAATGGGCCCAACCGGCCCATTTCAAGTGCTTATTAGCTTATTGAAAATAAGCTGAAATAGAAACAGATTATGTGGGCTTAATATAGATTGGAAATGAGCTAGAAAAGCCCATAAACCCTTAAGGGTAAATTTCAAGTGGAGCTATTGGGCTTTCGGGCCCAATAAGCTCAAAATAAGCCAAAATAAGCTCGCTGAGCTTATTAACAGCTTATTGGACTCAGATGAGCTTATTTAACATATTAGAACTTGTTAAAACTAATTTGGACCCTTAGAAACTAAATTGGACCTTAACGGGCCCAATAAGGCCCGTTAAGCCTAAAATAAGCTCGAAAGGCTTATTTAATAAGCCAAACTATTTTTCTAGCTTAATTAAACTTAAAAAGTCATTTTGTCACTTCTTGAAACTTAATTAGAGTTAAAATGCACTTTTGAAAGTATAGGGACCAAATGTGTAATTTTTGAAACTTAAAGGGCTTATATTGCCATTTTCGAAACAAATAAACTTGAGGGACCATTTATGAAGATTCTGAAACAGTGAGGGGCTGTTAGAAAATATAAAAGACTTAAATTACTTTTTGTAAACTAGAGGGACAGTGTAAATATTTCTTTTATAACCTCAAGGACTAATTATGAACATTCTGAAACAGTAGGGGCTGTTTTGGAATTAAAAGGGCTTAAATTGTAACTTTATAAAAAGTTAAAGTATAGTTTTGTCAAAAACGAAACTACAAGGTTTAAATTGTAAATACTTATAAGTTATTAAACCGGAGGGACTAATAGTGTAAAAATAAAATACTTGGAGGTATTTTATTAACGAAAGTGAATTAATTAAGCGTTTAACGAGACAATCGAATATAAGTATATTCATAAACGGGTTAAATTAATAACGATTTTAATAAATAAAGTACATTTATTAAATAACGATTTCACGTTTACGACTTTCATCGAAATAATAAACACATTAATCGTGGGCACCATCACACAAGTGATAACAGTATATAAAAACAAGTGATAACAGTATATATAAAAACAAGTGATAACATTATATATAAAAACAAGTGATAACCAGGATAACAAGTATATATAAACTTAAAAAATGAAATTTAGTTAATATAGAGTCGTTAGAATAAACAAGTAAACTATGACGTGACGTATTTACTTAGGTGTCTGACGGCGTGGTTTTCGATACCTTGCTTGGATATTTATATCAAACTGGGACTACCGCTAAGGTGAGTTCATGCCCCCACATTTTTACAATATATAAATTGATTTTATAATCTTGTGGTAATAACTTGCTTGTTTTACAAATTAGACGCAAGTGTACATTTTATACAATGGTTATGTGTTTTCCTAAGTAGCAATAACCCACTGAGCCCATTATCATGAACTGTCAATTGCATAGTCGTAGTTGGGAATTACATTATGCGAGCGTGAATGTTATAAATAGATCTATTTGGGATTGACATCCCCGTTTGGGTGAGTAGCGCTCACTGTGCCGGTGTACCGAACAACAAACGTATACCATGTCGGGTTGGGATGTTTCGGGTTAGAACATCGTAAAGGGCATTATTCTGGCAATTAATTGCACACAGAATGGTCGAGCTTCGGTGTCATGAGCTTAGCAAACGATTTAAAGCCTTGTGCTTATGTAATAAACGAATAAACTTGTTTATCCAATGTATCTTTTAAACGTCACACTTAATGGTCGTTCTTATATCTTGTTCTATTGACCCATAATGTAACGCTCTCGGATATTCAATATTCCGCTGCATACTCAGATTTGAGGGTGTTACAATTAATACGGAGGTCGCTCTAAGTTAATAAAAAACATACCTACTAAAGTACACTTACACAAAGTGTACTTTCAAGGTACAATTAATAATTTATATTAGGTCGCTCCGATCGCTCTGGAGCATTTGAGGAAGTGAGAAAATCTTGGGGCATTTGTCACAAACACATTTTGCCCATGGGGCAAAAATAAAAATACCCCATAATATAATGTGCTAAAATAGTCCCTCCTTTTAGTTTTTGACATGACTGGCGCTGAATGGTAAAAAATCAATTACCACATTGTCATTTTGATTCATTTATTTATGAGTTTTTCTAACTAAACTTCTTCAGCGTGTACTATTTGTCACATGATAAGAAACATTAATTGTTCAAAGATTCTCTTGAAAAACTAAAGGTAAAAGCTATAGATTACCAACGTACTTACGTTTTTGTCTCGGATTAAACCTCTTACATATTTATTATCATATTTAACCATTATCTTTCAAATTTTGTTTTATTATGAGTAATATGGTAACCTCTAACCTATTTGACCGGTAAAATAAAAATCTTGCTTTGACTTTTTATGATGTGGCATGCTACATAGATAGGACCAGTTACCAACATCATCAAGACTTATCTTCTACCTCTATTTTCTGCAAAAAAATTTAGTGGCCACTAATTTTTCTAACAAATTTTAAGTAACCACCACTTTTTCCAGACAACTTATCCATCACTACTTCTTTCTTCTTCAAACAAAAGCAAAACCCCACACAGACTACAACTACATACAACAAACAAAATACCCATAAAACAAACCGCCTACCCAAAATTATTATATCTTCATTATAAAGTAACGTATCTGAACATGTTATAGTTGAAAACCCATCACCACCACCACCTCGCTCTGACGCGCCCTGAATCCACCCACAACCATCTCCTTTTGAGGCCCCTTTAACCTCTAGCTACCGACACCAACATGACCACCATCTTCATCCACCATGACCTCGTCATCCTCCTTTGGCATGTCCACCATCTGCCAATGCTCCGCATACAACCTTCAACTTTGCATAACCATTTCTCTCAGACATTTCATCAAATAGTTTACGCGCAAGTACTCACATTTTTCACAGGCATTTCATCAAACAGTTTACGCACATTCATCAGATCACAATTTGCATAACCATTTATTTTGACGAAGAATCTTGACAAGTTAAACAAGTCTTAAAACAATAAAATAGTGTCATTTCTATAAGATACCAAACCTAGCTGGCGGACACGGTTGAATGGCCTTCAAGCTTCAACCACTTTTAAAGTTTCGAACGATGAGCTAACTACGATGAGCAAAATGAGAAGCAAGGCAAGTCCTCCTCGTTTCAAGATTGAAGCTATTTTTTGAACGTATTTAATCAATCGAATAGATTGTACGTTTCTCCATTTATGATAGTTTCTATTTATAGTCTAAATATATCCACTAGTCATGGGGTTGTTTGTACATTGTACGGGTTTTGGGTTAAAAAAACGGGTCAAGATAACCTGTACATAACCCGGCCGATGTAGGAGAAAGTGTCAACGTGGAGCTGACACGGACATTATCTGGTCATATGGTTATTATTGAAACATGATAACAAGTTTCATGGTTAAATATGTTAATTAAAAAGTAAAGGATTCAATCCAGAACAAAAACGTAAGTACGTTGGTAATCTATAGCTTGAATCCGGATCGATTGAGAAGGTTTTTATTTTGAGAAGATTGAGAAGGTTTTCAAAAATGATAGATTTTTAACTTTGATTCAAGTTTTTCAAGCGTAAAACTCATTTTAATGTGATTATAATCTAATATGTGTAAAAAATTCGAATCAATGTTAAAAAAATCTCTCGATTTTGCAATATAAGTACAATACTGAATCTTCTATACAAATTTAAGGAATCATTACCATAACTCGATTTTAGCATTGATTTATGAATCAAATTTGTAATTTATAGCTTTGATTCACTATTAAATGATGTTTACTTGTGAATCAAATCAAAAAATGTGAATCAATTTGCTCAATCGTAGATTTCTCAATCTTCTCAAAATAAAAACATTCTCAATGGAACCGGAGCCTATATATCAAAAACGCGGAGTGGCATTATTGTAAATAAAGAAAACTTGAAGGGCAACTCTATAACAATTTAATTTACACACAACTACCCCCTTTTCTAAACCAGACCAAGATTTCCAGATCTAAACTCTCTTTCTCTCTAAAAACTAACGATTCATAAATCCACATCTAAACAATTAAATTATGGTTCATAAATCCCATCCTTACAATAAAATTACGGTTCATAAATCCTTAGAATCGTTAAGGAATCGTTAGTGCATCATTGTCGTAATGATTCTGAGGACGAATCTACCGCCTCTTAAACGCCATCGTGAGTTGATTTAAGAACCCTAATGTTTTTACTACATCAATTTGTAATTGATAATTTTGTTTTACAAAAATCGTATTTTTTATTAATTTAAGTTTGTTATTTTAAGTATGGTGTAGTAGGTTATCAGATATGATGAAGATTGATTTAAGAACCCTAATGTTTTTACTACATTAATTGATTTTTGAAATTTGATGCAGTAGGTGTCCACTTGTCGTGTTTATGTCTAAATTAGGGTACTCGTAGGCATTATAATGTGTGAAAATGTTTTTTTCTGCTTGGATGTATCTATGATGCACTTGGTTCTGAACGGTGATGCAGTAGGTGTACAGTAAGGTTAAATTAGGTTACACGTAGGTTTCATGTGTCGAAATGTGTTTGTTAGCTTGGATGTATGAACGTTGCATTTGGCTATGAACAATAATGCAGTAGGTGTTCAGTTGTCGCGTATATGGCTGAATTACGATACACGTAGCCTGTATGATGTGTGAAAATATGTTTTTCTACTCAGTTGTATGTATGAACGATGCACTTGGTTATGAACTATAATTCAGTAGGTGTTTAGTTGTCATGAATACGGCTGACTTAAGGTACGCATAGACTTGTATGATGTGTGAAAATATGTCTTTCTACTTGGTTGTATGTATGTTGCAATTGGTTTTGAACTGTGATGCGGTAATTGTTCAATTATGGCATATAAGGCCGAACTAGGTTCGCAGAGGTGGCATTATAAGGCCGAATTAGGTTCGCAAAGGTGGCATTATGAGCCGAAATTTATGTGTTTGCTTTGTTGTATGAACGATGTAGTTGGTGTTAAAGTGATGCAGTAGATGCTCACTTATCACATATAAGCCTAAATTAGGCTACTTGTAGGTTGTATTATGTACATAAACATGTTTGTGTGCTTTGTTGTATGAACGATGCACCTTATTTTGAACTGTGATGTAGTACATATCCGTTTTCGTGTATAAGGCTGAATTAGGTTACCCATAGTTTGTATTAACTACCAGAATTTGTTTGTTTGTTATTTTGTACAACAATGCACCCAGTTTTGAAGAATAGTGCACTAGTTGTGCATCTTTTTGCGTATAAGCTGAACCATATCATTTTTGCTCACTAATTAATTTGGGAATTTCAGGCTGGGGCTCCGCGAGTAGGGTACGTTTACCAGAAATCATATGTAGAGTTTTTGTGCTCAGCTGAAAAGTTAAACGCTCAAGTGGAGAAAACCAAGGCGTATATGTCACTCACATACATTGCCGTCAATAAAGAAGGAGACTTGCTTTCCAATGTGGGGAAGAGTGATGTGAATGCAGTTGCATGGGGAGTATTCCCAGCCAAGGAAATCATTTAACCAACTGTTGATGATCCTGCAAGCTTTGTGATATGGAAGGATGAGGCGTTTAAAATCTGGTCAAGAGGGTACAGTGGGTTTTCACTGTCATTTCTTCTTTGAGTCCCTTAAACCTTATTCTGGTTTCACCAAAAGACAAAATGATTCAACAAGGTAAGTGATATGTTCACTTAAACCTCTAATACTGTTAATTCATTTATCAAATTGGGACAATATAACGTGAAATGATGCTAATTTGCGTTTTCAAATTGCTGTTGTTTAATAGTTTTAAATTTTGTTTTTATCATGTTTCAATATAATACCGCTTGTTATTTGTGTTTTAGTACTCTGTTTTGTTCACAACAATAGTTGTTAAACCTGTTTTCAGAGTAGAACATTATAGCCCATAGATTAGATACCTTGTACTCGACACTTTCTTATCTTTCTTTCTACAGTAACTTGTAGCTCTCATGTATTCATTTAACAACATATACACCCTGTTAAGCACTTGTTTTCCGGTTCAAAACATAACATAACTGTTGTCCCATGGTTCTTGTGCCTTCAGCTACCATCAATCATACATCACTTCCAGCGGCATTTGCGACAACAGATACTTATTTGAGCTCAGGCAATAGATCTTTACTTATTCTCTCAGTGACCGTGTAACTAGGTTAGGTTTTTCATCACCTGCCACAACCTTGACACCATTTCTAATAAGTGATTGTGCAAGGACACCCGTGTAGTTGTTTCATCTCTTAACTTGATCATTCGCCCTATTTTTGTACCCCGTACACTCTCTTAATTCAACCTTTTTGGAAACAATAACTGTGTAATTTGCGGCTGTTAGGAGTTGCATCAGATAGAAATGTGGTACTACTAGTAGATGAATAGGTATTTGCCTGAGAGATTGAGATGTTGGTATAAGTCGGAGTTTTTCGAGGTCTTAAACGCTAAAGAAGATTTAGGTGGATAATGGATTCAATCACTCGTAGCCAGGGATTAGAATTTGCATCTACTTACAATTATTAGGTCCCTTTGATGGAAGTTTTAGATACCACTCCTTTTGTACCAAAGTAGCTTCCACCTTTGTGATTTGATTCACCTATTTCGAATTGGTACTCTCTGAGATGGAAACACATCTTAGCTGTCTTCCTCACCCTTCCAAACAATCAGTTTCTACTGATCTTCCCTTCCAAACAGCAAAGACGTATATGACAAATCAGAGTTACGTCCCTAAATATACTCGATGTCTTCCCTAAATCTCATCACACAAGCCAAATTGACATGTGTTTCAAGTAAAAATTGCCGCATTATGCAATGTTTATGTACTATTCTTTTTACAAATTGCCGCAATAACCAAAAGAGAGTAAAAAACCAAAAGAGGGTTGTTTGGTTGCTGGTTTCTCTGTTAATTGGGGGTTGTGTGTTTGCTGTATTTTTTGTCAATAGAGGGCTGACTTTGCAGAAAATTTGCATACTTGTTTATGCAGTTTTAAATAGGAGGCATGATCTAAGTCCATATATTGTACACACGAGGCATGATCTGTAATGGTCTTCTGTTAAAAGGACTGTAACTATTTGCATAAATGGTCTCTAATTGCTATGTTTGTTTTCGCTTCAGGTCTCTCGTCCTTTACTAATTATGGTTTATAGAGACCACACGTGAAAGAAAACTGCTCAATTAGTGACAGTTAAGGTAGATAGTACGAAATATAAGAAAGAAAGCAGAGATATGTGTTGGATTATGACCATATATGATTAATATATGTCCGGAAATATTCTCGAGCCTAAGGGGACGCACACGTTTATATGTTAAATGACGAGTAAATATATTAATGTAATATATTAAATGTATAACAAACGATCGTTAAATGTTGACAAGTATTAAATAATTAGTTAAACGTTTAAAGGTTAAACGTGAGGGACTAATTATAAATAAACCGAAGATTGAGGGGTTCGGTTCACCCTTTTTATCCTTAGTCGGCTGGAAGAAGGAATCCCACAAGGAATGGGATACTTGGTCTATAAATACAAGTTTAGTGTTTCATTATTTTATATACTAGAAAATCCTAAACCTTAAAAGTCGACTACCTTTTTTCTTTGTCAACCGGCCACAAAGTTTTGGGTATTTGGTTTACTATGACCGATTGACAACAGCAACAAAACTTTTAGTTGTTGTTTAAATTTGGTTGTCACCTTTTGGTGATTATTGATTCGTAAGTTGATAGATTCAAGAGACGAATAAGAACGTTTGTTATACACTACTAGTACTAGCATACCTCGTCGTTTGCTAAGAACGTATAGTGTGTGGAAGCTTAGAGGAATCATACCTTTGATTCTAGTGGTTACGCGTTGTATTATACACACGCGTATATAGAAGACGGTGTTTACGGTTACCTTTAAACGGTGTATCGTTTCGTGCTAAAAGGTACATGTTTTCTATCTTGTTAATTATTGTGTTCTACACGTGATCATTTATTCCGCTGCGTACTCGTGATAATTAATATGGTTAATTAAATTATAAAACCCAACAGTGGCATCACGAGCCATCGTGTAGAATATTTAATTACAAAAAATTAAGTTGGACAAAAATTAGAGTTTCTTAATTAATTTTAATGCCCCGTTGGGCGTTAAATTGTTAAAATTAGATCCATGATAAAATCATGCAAATTTATCATGGATTAATATTAGATATTGAGATCTTGTTAAAAGGATTTGTTTTAAATATGATTAAGATACACATAACTTTAATTATTTTTCTTAACTGGTAAGATCCATGATTCAAAAATTCGGGAAGACCTTTATTTTTGATTGAATTGGGGCCTAAAATAATTAAAAGGTTTTATGTGTTATGTGGTATTTATTTATATAAGGCTTACGTAATCGAGTATATCGATGCATATGGCCGGAGTTTATAGGACGAAGGAGCCCTATATGAATAAATGCATGTTTTATTATTAGATAATTAGGATCATATTTAATGTTTGCATGCCTTAATTGTTAAGTGTGTTTAAATAAAT
>BQNB010155544.1:0-15383 GCA_026074375.1 Tanacetum coccineum
ATGCTTAAGGTATTAAGATTTTTAAGTTGATTTTAAGAAGTTTAGGTAAGATTAAATCTAATTGAGCTCTATCATGAGCTTAAAGACTCATGAGAGCTATAAGAGCTTAAAGAAGCTTATTGAGGGCTTATAGGACAGATTTGCTTATTGATAGCTTAATAATAAAAGAGAGATTAAAAGCAAACACTACTTTTTCATTAACTAGAAACTTCTTATTACATTATATAAATGAAAATTACAACTGAATTTTGAAAGGAAAATTACAAAAAGCTTTTTAAAAAAAACTACACTTAAGCTAAAAATAAACTAGAAAAGAAGATTATTCCGATGTGTGTGAGTGAGAGGTCCTTTTATAGCCATCTAGGAAAGATTCTAGCCCTCTTGAATCCCTTTCCAAACTTCCAATCCGTACCCTTGATTCTTCATTTATCATTGATCTCTATTTTAAGCCGTTGGATCACATTGTGTGTGATTTAGGATTGCCAACGTGTCATTCTTTGATGTGACAGTGTGCTTCTTTTGTGAGATCATTTAGAGTAAAATCCCATCAATCCTTGTGCTTTCACCATTGATGACGTGGCTTGAGCTTGAATGTGAGCTTAAGTAGTCCATTGAGATGACTGATTTGACCTTTCATTTGTGTTAAAGAGCTCTTGAATTGACTAATGGACACTTTAATTCTCATTTGCCCCTTGATTTACCTAAGATGGTGACTTTTGTAGGTGACGATGAACAGTAAAAAACCTTTGGCGCCCATTTTTTTTTGACAGTTAAATCTGTTGAAACTTTGGGGTGATGACAATACTAGTCCTTCTCTTCTTTTGTCCCTTTTTCTAGTTATAAAATAGTTTGGGAAATTGCAAGTTTGGTCCCTGGAGTTTATTTAAAAAGAGAATGGGCTAGTAACTTGGGCTTATGAATGGGCTTTTGGGCCAAATGGATCCGGGTAAGGTATTTTTGGGTTTTGTCTTTTATTGGTTGACTTTTGTTGACCAATGTTTGACCATTTTGACTGGATTTGACTGAGGCTTGACATTTCTGGCTTCGGCTTTGAATCTTTGGCTTCTTTTTGTCCTATTCTGATTCTCGTGTCCGTGCTTGCCCGTTTTTGACTGTTTTCCAGTGATTTCTGATATATCCGTACCTGCACACACAGAACACAAATACAAGCATATTTTGGCCATTTTTGGTCTGTTTTTGGGTTTATTTGGGCTATTTTAAGCATAAATGGATATGTGTATTCTACACTTATCAGGCTGCTCTTTTTATCTTAAGAAAACCGTCTTTTATGTGCATGGTATAAAGAATATGATTTTGCACACTAAAAACTCGTTTTTGAGTCTTCTATTTATATTGTCTGAAAAAGACTGGATACGCTGTATTGAGCGAGATCAATACGGTGTATAGGGGTGTTTTCCTTAGAGTGCGCGCTAAGTTTACAATCAATAAGATATAACTTCCCAAATAATATCTATTCACCAAATATCTGAATGTCTATCCAACTGGATACGGCGTATGAAGAAACATAGATATGCTGTATTGGGAAGTGAGAATACGCGTTTTCTTGTGAAGTCCAGGCGCTGATACGCCGTATCTTCTTTTGTGGATACGGCGTATTGAGTAGAAATAAGCAATCTTTAAATAGCATCGTTTAAGCTCCAAAAAGTGCGCCTTTTAGCATGTCTTCACAAATAACTCCGTAATTACTGCAATTTACAACTTTAAGCAATTAGTAACGATTCTTGCAATAATTATATAAAAGTGGAAACTTATTCGGGATAAATGATGGTATAAATATAACGTTATTTGATGGCATCAGCATTGATGAAAGAAGAGTGCTGTCCAAGCAACGAAATGCATAAGTTGAAAACAAAGTTCTGGAATCACGCCATGGTCGAAGCTGGACATGCAGCGTACATCGACCGATTTCATGAGCTTGCTAGGCTAGTCCTTTACTTGGTTACCCCCGAGACCAAAAGGATAGAAAGGTACATCTATGGCCTTGCTTCACAAATCCGTAGGATGGTGGCAGCAACTGAGCCACCTACAATCCAGAGTGCTATACTAAAAGTTAGGGTGTTAACCGATGAGGCAGTTAAGAATGGATCTTTGAAGAGGAATGGTGAGAAAAGAGGAGAGTCGAGTAAGGAAGGGAATGTTAGGAGTGATAACAAGAAATCTAGGACTGGGAAAGTGTTTGCCACGATCACCAACCCTGTTAGGAAAGCGTATACAGGTTCGGCGCCCAAATGTACAAATTGCAATTTCCACCATCACCCTGAGACGCCTTGTCGTGCGTGCACAAACTGCAACATCTTAGGGCACTTTGCCAAGGATTGCACGGCGAGGCCTAGGATGGTGAACCCACTAAATGCCAGAAACCCCAATAGCAGCTCGTGGGGCATGTTATGAGTATGGTGGCACTGATCACTATAAAGCAGCATGCCCTAGGTTGAACCGATCACCAGGACAAGGAGGAAATCGTCAAAATCAAGCTTTGGATATTGAGGGAGGTCTGGGTCGCGGTAACAATGACAATCCGGTACGTGGAAGAGCATTCGTGATGGGAGCAAAGGAAGCTCGCCAAGACCCAAACATTGTGAAGGATACGTTCTCTTTGAACAACCACTATGCTACGATGCTATTTGATTCTAATGCCGATTATAGCTTTGTTTCCACAACCTTCATGCCTTTGTTAGACATAAAGCCCAGTAGTCTAGGTTTTAGTTATGAAATTAAAATAGCTAGTGGAAAACTAGTAAATATCAATAAGGTTATACGTGGTTGTAAGTTAGAAATAGAAGGACATACCTTTGACATCGACCTAATACCGTTCGGACACGGAAGCTTCGATGTAATTATAGGGGTGGACTGGTTGTCCAAACATAGAGCCGAAATTGTCTGCCATTAGAGGGTAGTTCGAATTCCACTACCACATGGCGAAATGCTTAGAGTATACATCCATAGGAAACACCTTGTAATCTCCTATACTCTAGTAATCGTTCGATTTTTAGTATCATTCGTTTAACTCGGTTAGTTTACCTTGGTTGAATTATTACTCTTGTATTGATTATGACGTTTGAGGGCTAATACCCTTGGGTATTAGCCATTATTATGAAGATTTGAATGTTTGGTTTGTTTATCTCGAATGCTTAATTTATCGTTGATTGCTTGTTTATGTTTATCAATTTATACTTGTTTACGTGCTTTTGTATGCGACCTATCATTCAACTGGATCTAGTGATACCGACCAAGTTAGCTAGATGCCGGGATGGCTCTCCATATAGTGATTTATATATCTAGACCAATAGGATCACAAATAATGACCTATCTTTGCCTTTAGATTAGTGAGCTTAGTTGGACCGGCAGGTGACCCTTGGGATCAACGAGTACGTTCTTAATCAATTGGTAAAGACTTGGCTAGTGGACTACTAGTATATAAATTGCCATTAAGCAGTAAGTGGGTAAAGTCTCTATGAGCTAGGGTTTAACAAGATCACCATTGCTTTAATTCTTAGATAATATATAATCACAAATAGGATGCTTAAATGTTCGGATGGCGTTAATTGTGTAGAATCTACGTGTCTAGGTCTTAGAAGAAGTAACGCTTAAATTTAAGAATGATATGCCGCCTCGAGATAAGTATTCATTGCACTAAATAAATAAACCAACACTCTAATTGGATTAATCATGGTTAATAAAGTTTTTTTATATTTGGCTAGACTGCTCTTCTATCTTTTGTCTGTTTGCTTGCGTGTGTTATTGTGTCTTAAGTATATCTAAGTCACCACAAACCTGTGCCAGTCTCTTAGGCTGAAAACCCCCTTTTTATCCGTTAGAATTAGGATTAATATAGGTTTAGCATAGGTCTAACATAAAATAGAATTAACATAGTTTAAATTAATTTAGTTTAGTTAACCAAAATATTGATAAAATAAAAGATTAGTTCTCGCTCTTAGTGATCGACACCCTACTTACAACGAAACTCCATCTGACCGCGTACACTGCCCGTTAACGTGTTGTTTTAGGTAAAGTCGGCAAAATATAAATTTAAAACTTTAACTATCATAAAATACACCTACACGACGACACAATCAAGTTTTTGGCGCCGCTGCTGGGGAGTGAAATTTTAATCTTGACTTTTATTTAATATTTTAGTTTTTAACATTAGATTAGATCTAACTCTTAGGATTAGTGTAATTTAGATTAATTAGTATAATTTAGATTAGTATAAAATTTTGTACATTTATGTATATTTGCTTTTAGTTGTTTGCTTGTATATTTGTTTATTTGTTTGTGTGTGTATTTTAAATTGTTTTTCCAACTGGTTCTACTGATAATTTCCTGGTTATTTTCAGTAAATATGATGAAGGTAATCAAGGGAGAGTTCAAGAAACCTGAATCTCAAAAGATCAGTGATGATTCATTTACTTATAATACATCACTTAAATTTTTTCATGAAGAATTCAATCGGATGAGCAGAATGGATGATGATTTGTTTACCTATGAGGTTGAATTTTCTGGACTTGCTAACATTCCATGTGACTTAAATGAAGAAGATGATTCGGGACAACGGATGACACATGGATCAGATGATGATATGGAGTACGATCCGTCTAATGTCGAATTTACTAAATGCTTAGCCTCAAAATTTTACAACCATGTGACAATGGATCAATACACGAAGAATGCATTATGGATTTACTGAGCTAGAGGTGATGACGAAGTTGAACTCACTGACGAAGAATCCTCTGATTCTGATAATGAAGATGAAGTTGCTGAAATCTTTAGGATCGACACTAATGTATTTGATTTTGAGACACCTATGTGCAAAGCTTTCAAGAAATTTAATTATCTTTTACAAATCGATCCAGATTTTCTTACTAAAGATATTGATGGATTTAAAACCTACAAAGAATATAAGGATGATTGGATATATGAGTGGAATAAAGACATACCATGGGTACATGAAAAACCATGAACAGACAATGGAGTATGGGAAGAACCCACTCCTGTTGAACACTATTGTGAACCATTCTTATTCAAAAATGGACATTTGGAATGGCCAACTTGTAGCTGGAAAGATGACGGATATTGTAATGGTAGGAACTTTCCTGGAGCATACATAGTAGGGAACACACTCCGTTACCAAGTTTTAGAATGGTATAAAGCATTGGAGGATAGAAAACTTAAAGACGAAGCTTTAAAAAATAAAGCCATCGTGGAAGGAATGATTGACGATGATGATGAATCACATAATAATGGTTGGAAAAAATAGGACGGATGTGAGAATGCCATCTATGATCATGAAGAAAGAGAGAATGAAGAAGAACATAGAAACGAAGAAAGATGGGAACTATTTGATAACCCTTGCCAAGAAGCTTCGGTTTGTAAAATTAGAATATTTGAGATGATCAAGTATTCATTCGGTAACGACGAAGAGAATGTTACCATAAAAGAACATGAATACAATGATTTGACGAGCACAAATGAAGATGCATGCCGCACGTACCAAGAAATCTTTCGTAGGATGGACGAAGGGTGGATGGTAACAAGAGCCGAGTGAAGAAAGCTGGAGAAAAAGTCTAACTTAAAGACTAGCTGAAAGAAAAGTGCTTCTCGGGAGGCAACCCAAACAGTTATTTATTTTTATCGAGCCTGTCTTCCCAAACATCAATACGGCATATCCGCTCCATTCCATATGGCGTATTGATTGTCTAGACGTTATCAGTCCTTTATTTTGCTGCATTAAAAACTTTAGTGTCAGATATGTCTATACGGCATATTCATGCACATGATACAACGTATTTGGCAAACTGTCTCGTATTGATACTTTTTATAGGACTTTTCTATAGGCGGGAGTAACCTAGTTTAATCGAATACGTCGTATTGAACTGCCTGTATATTATTGTTTTTTATTAATTTATTAACCGATGATACCGAATAGGATTTTGCATGTTTTTTTCCTATAATTTCGAACAGGACCTCGCTAGAATAGACATGACAAAGTTGGGTGAAGTTATCATCCAATAGGAATCCTATGTATGTTGTAGTCATGCTGGAATCTAGACGCATTTACAACACACATTCTTGCTCATAAACTCAACTTGGAGAATCTACCAAGCAAAATATCAGGGGAGTTTCTCATTCTAATTCTTTTAATTTCCCGTTTTTAATGTTTTATCTATACAACAGGATGTTTGTATAATTGAAGTGGGGATGCAATTGAACGTTACTTGTGCAATTTTCAACATAAAATGCTTAAATTATGCTCAAATTTAAAAAAAATTCAAGCATACTTTTGTGAAATTACTAGTTACATAACCTGCACACATAACCCTTATTAGATATTGTGAGGATTCAGCCTTATCCGTTTCTAAATGTTTACCCAAATCCCATAAAAATATGAGTGTGCCGAATGATGTTGTAGACTTTAGAACTTGGCTTGGTATATCTATTCGAGACCATAATAATGAGTACTATGGATTTAGATGGAGTAACTTGTTTAAATTTGGTAAATTTCTAGGATTACACCCAAAAAGCCTTTATATGTTATTTTATTAACTAACTACACTGGTTAGTTAACCCCCGTATAAACCATTTGTTTACTCTTATTTTAAGAGTAACATACCCATAGAAAAGAGTCCTGTTAGCAATCCTTTAGGATAACACCAAACTAATTTGTTTCGTTACACCTACACCTTAATCCTACAACTATTCGTATAAATCCATTTAACTCAGTTCGCTAGTTGGCCTAAAGTGTAATGTATCGTTATTTTTCTATGCTGCTTGTGACATTCTCTCATATCTCTGATTACTAGGTTGGTGAAAATCCGCACATATGCACATGGGAATGTAAAAAGTAGTCAAAACTCATGTATTTTTACTACCATCACAATTATTGGTACGTCCGAAGAATGAAGAATCATGGAAGAAATTATCCGGAGTTATTATGATCGTGAAGATGGTGAAATTACACCGAGATTCATAGTAGTTATAAAAAAATCAAAAAAATTAGAAAATTGCAAAAAAAAGAGGAGGAAAGTTTGAAGATAGTCGGTTCGTTAAAGCTTAAACCGATGGAATTATTTAAAGGATCGATTATTCGTTGATGCATGGTTATAAATCAACGATGTAAAGTTTTGTATAAAGTGGTAGATATCGCCACTTGTCTTTGTAAAAATATGTAAATTATGGGATGATTGGTAGTTGACTGTTACGGGAACGCCAACTTAGGTTGTTGTTTTTGATCTAGGATCAAGACGTTTGTATATATAGTTGTGTCTTTATCATGGTAACGGTCGAGAAAAAGTGTCTAGCAACTTGAGCCTTATCTGTTTGGACTTTGGACTTAATCTATTTGTTTCGTAAATTTTTATTTAACAATAATTTATTTTCCTTTCCTAATCATTAACCTTAGGTTTTACTCGAATGAGGATGTGATCGAGTCATGCATGTCTATTTCGTCGTTACGGCCATGTATGTGTGATATTAGCTGCCTTGTTGGTTTAATTACTATATTGGTGGCAAGTTTACAAGATTTATACCCTATAGTCATTCTTCATCCTAACCCTTGGTTAAGCTCGAATGAGGATGTGATCAAACACACGTGTCTATTCCATCGTTACAGCCATGTATGTGGATTCAACTGCCTTGTTGGTGTGGTACTTTTGGTGAAGATTGTTAAGAATGATCAAACGCCTTTAAAGCCTTATAAAAAATCCCATTTTAACTTGATAAACTTGTTACTCCATAGCTCTAGTGGTAGAAGCGATGTGATCCTGCCACGCTTATATAGAAAATTTGTCATGGATCGAGCAATTGAGGGAATTAGTTACAGTTTAGTTTAAGTGATTTGAGTGTTTTTTCACTTCTATTTTTTGAGGTGTTTGGTTGTGTACTTTGTAATTGATCAATAAATGCTTAACGGAAAAATCCTTAAGGATCATTTTCATAAACTCCTAAAGGCTACTTGAGGACAAGTAGGATTCAAGTGGGGGGATATTTGTGACATCAAATAACGTCACTTTTATAGCATCATTTATCCCATGTAAATAACTTCATTTTGTATGATTGTACAATAATTGTTACTTAATCATTTTGTATTTGAGAATTTGCATAATTATGGAGTACTGGTGAAGATTAGCAAAGGCACGTATTCTTGGAGCTTAATCGAAGACATTTGAAGATTAATGGACTCTGACAACCTATACGCCGAATCCATCAAGGAAGACACGGTGTAATCAGTGCAATGCACTTCACAAGAACCACGAAAGATTCAAAGATCAATTATGCGTCTTATCTAGGAAACACCTAATAAGTCGTATTCAATATAAAGTTTAAAAAAAATCTGGAAGATATCGAACGTGGTCCCTACTCTAAGAAACCCCCGATACGCCGTATCCAAGTCACTCGATATGCCGTATCGACCAAATTCCATACCCTATAAATAGAAAAACCTAAAACGGGTTTTCAGTGTGCTTGATCATATTTTTGATACCTTAACCACAAAAGTCAATTTTTAGAAGACAAGAAAAGCAGAAGAGGTCAAGCTAAGCTATCAATTCCATAGAAAAACACTTTTGTATCAACTATAGCTATAGGTAATATCGTCGATTTTTGGTATCATTCGTTAACTCGATTAAGTTTACCTTGGTTAAATATTACTTTTTGATTGATATGACAGTTTGAGGCTTAATAACCCTTGGGTATTAGCCAATTAATATGAAGGAATTTGAATGTTTGTTTTTTATCCAAATTGCCTAATTTATCCTTGATTGCTTATTTATGTTTTATCAAGTTATACTTGATTACATTCTTTGATGCGAACCTAATCATTCAACGTGGATCTATGTACCGACCACTTAGTTAAGTATGTCGGGATGAGCGTTCTCATATAGTGATTTATATATCTAGACCAATAGGATCACAAATAATGACCTATCTTTGCCTTTAGATTAGTGAGCTTAGTTGGACCGGCAGGTGACCCTTGGGATCAACGAGTACGTTCTTAATCAATTGGTAAAGACTTGGCCAGTGGACTACTAGTATATAAATTGCCATTAAGCAGTAAGTGGGTAAAGTCTCTATGAGCTAGGGTTTAACAAGATCACCATTGCTTTAATCCCTAAGATAGATTATAATCAGCAAATAGGATGCTTTATGCGGATGCATTTAATTGTGACAGAATTCTACGTGTCTAGGTCTTAGGAAGAAGTAACGCCTAAAGTACATTAAGACTGATATGCCGCCTTCAGAGAAAGTATTCTCATTGCACTAAATAAACAAACCAACGTTCTAATTGGATTAATCATGGTTAATACAGTTTTCTTATATTTGGCTAGACCGCTCTTCTATCTTTTGTCTGTTTGCTTGCGTGTGTTATTGTGTCTTAAGTAGATCTAAGTCACCACAAACCTGTGCCAGTCTCTCAGGCTGAAAACCCCCCTTTTATCCGTTAGAATTAAGATTAAAAAGGTTTTTAAATTAGGTTAACCAAAAATAGAATTAACTAGTTAAATTAACTAGTTTAGTTAACCTAATAAAAAAAAAAAAAAAAAAAAAACCAAAATATTGATAAAATAGAAGATTAGTTCTCGCTCTTAGTGTTCGACACCCTACTTACCACGAAACTCCATCTAACCGGGTACATTGCCCGTTAACGTGTTGTTTTAGGTAAAGTCAGCAAAATATAAATTTAAAACATGAACTATCATAAAATACACCTACACGACGACACAATCAGGCATGTTATGAGTGTGGTGGCACTGATCACTACAAAGCAGCATGCCCTAGGTTGAACCGAGCACCAGGACAAGGAGGAAATCGTCCAAATCAAGCTTTGGCTATTGAGGGAGGTCAGGGTCATGGAAAAATGGAAATCCGGCACATGGAAGAGCATTCGTGATGGGAGCAAAGGAAGCTCTCCAAGACCCGAACATTGTGACAGGTATGTTCTCTTTGAACAACCACTATGCCACGATCTGGTGCCGATTATAGTTTTGTTTCCACTACCTTTATGCCTTTGTTAGACATAAAGCCCAGTAGTTTAGGTTTTAGTTATGAAATTAAAATAGCTAGCGGACAACTAGTAGAGATCAATAAGGTTATGCGTGGCTGTAAGTTGGAAATAGAAGGACATACCTTTGACATCGACCTAATACCGTTCGGACACAGAAGCTTCGATGTAATTGTAAGGATGGACTGGTTGTCCAGACATAGGGCCGAAATTGTCTGCCATGAGAGGGTAGTTCGAATTCCACTGCCACATGGAGAGATGCTTAGAGTATACGAAAAAGTGAAGAACGGCCAGAAGAGAAGGTGAAACGCTTAATGAGTGCAAAGTAGAAATGCTAACTAGAGACAAACGCCATCGTTCGAAACTTCTTCGAGGTATTCCCTAATGACCTATCAGGATTGCCTCCTTCCCGATAATTCGATTTTCGTATCGATTTAATCCCTAGAGCAATGTCTACCCGTGAAGTCTCCCTATCGCTTGGCACCTACTAAATGGAGGAGTTGTCGAACCAACTCAAGGAACTCCAGGATAAGGGTTTTATTCGACCAAGTTCGTCGCAATGGGGAGCACCTGTATTGTTCGTCAAGAACAAGGACAGTTGTTTTTGGATGTGTATCGACTATAGAGAGTTGAACAAACTGACCATCAAGAACCGTTATCCCCTCTCAAGAATCGACTATCTATTCAATAAACTACAAGGATCACGATACTTCTCCAAGATAGACCTTCGGTCTGGATACCATCAGTTAAGAGTACATGAAGACGACATTCCAAAGACTGCATTTAAAACTCGATATGGACACTTCGAGTTCACAGTCATGCCCTTTGGCTTGACAAATGCACAAGCGGTATTCATAGACTTGATGAACCGAGTATGCAGACCCTACCTAGGTAAATTTGTTATCGTGTTCATCTATGATATTCTGATCTACTCCAAGACACAGGAGGAACATGAAATGCATCTAGGGTTAATCTTAGACCTACTCAAGAAGGAGAAACTGTACGCAAAGTTTTTAAAGTGTGAATTCTAGTTGCAAGAGGTGTAGTTCCTTGGGCATGTAGTTAACAATGATGGCATTCATATAGACCCCAGCAAGATTGAAGCTGTTAAGAATTAGGAAGCCCCTAAATCGCCAATAAAAGTTCGCTCATTCTTAGGTTTAGCAGGATATTACCGGCGATTCATCATGAATTTCTCTAAGATTGCCAAATCACTTACCATCTTGACTCAGTAAAACAAGAAGTATGTTTGGGGTGATGAACAAGAGATGTCATTTCGAACCTTGAAGGATAAGTTGTGTAATGCACCTGTTCTAGTACTCCTTGATGGGCTAGAAGACTTTCTGGTATACTACGATGCATCATGCCAAGGCTTGAGGTGCGTGCTGATGCAAAGGGCAAAGTGATTGTGTATGCCTCTAGACAGTTGAATATCTACAAAAAGAATTACACCACCCATGATTTGGAACTGGGTGCAGTTGTATTCGCTCTAAAGATCTGGAGACACTACTTGTACGAGACGAAGAGCGTCATTTTTACCGACCATAAGATTCTCTAGCATATCTTCAATCAGAAAGAGCTTAACATGCATCAACGTCATTGGATAGAGTTTTTCAGCGACTATGACTGTGAAATTCGCTACCATCCTGGTAAGGCGAACGTAGTAGCTGATGCACTAAGTAGAAAGGAGAGAATCAATCCTAGGAGAGTTCAAGCCATGAACATGACCATTCAGTCGAGTATCAAGAGTAAGATAATAGCGGCTCAGAATGAAGCATCTGAGGTTGTCAATGCACCAACAGAAATGTTGAGATGGCTAGACAAACAGATAGAGCATAGGAGTGATAGATCATTGTATTACATGGATCGAATATGGGTTCCTTTGATAGGTGACATAAGAACCCTGATAATGGATGAAGCACATAAGTCAAGGTACTCTGTACACCCAGGATCTGATAAAATGTATTATGATCTTAGAGATATGTATTGGTGGCTAGGGATGAAGAAGGATATAGCCCTGTATGTTAGCAAGTGCTTGACTTGTTCGAACAAGGGTGAACATCAGAGGCCATCTGGCTTACTGAAGCAACTTAAGATCCCTGATTAGAAATGGGAGAGAATGGCCATGGACTTTATTACGAAATTGCCAAGAACCGGTAGTGGGCATGATTCAATCTGGGTCATTGTAGACAGATTGACTAAGTTGGCTTATTTCCTGCCTATTCGTGAAGACTTTAAGATGAATAGACTAGCTAGACTCTACCTTAATGAAATCGTAGCAAGGCATGGTGTGCCAATCTCGATAATATTCGACCGCGATAGTCATTTTACGAGACAATTTTGGCAATCAATGCAAGATACATTAGGAACACGTCTAGACATGAGTACGTCTTACCATACACATACTGATGGTCAAAGCGAGCGTACCATTCAGACCTTAGAGGACATGCTCAGAGCATGCGTCATCGACTTCAAAGGAAGTTGGGATGTTCATCTTCCATTGGTTGAATTCTCTTACAACAACAGCTATCATTCTAGCGTGAGATGTGCACTGTTCGAAACACTCTATGGGAGGAAGTGCCACTCACCTATCCTATGGGCAGAAGTCAGAGAAGGGCAATTGATTGGACCCGAGATCATGCAAGAAACTACTAAAAAGATCTCCCAAATCAAGGATCGGCTTAAAGCTGCATGCGATCGTCAAAAGAGTTATGCCGACAAACGAATGAAACCTTTAGAATTCAATGTGGGTGATCATGTCCTGCTTAAAGTATCACCTTAGAAAGGTGTGGTATGCTTTGGGAAGAAAGGCAAGTTAACACCTAGGTTCGTTGGACCCTTTGAGATCACTGAGAGGATCGGTCCGGTAGCCTATCGATTAAGATTACCTTAAGAGCTAAGTAGCGTTCACGATACGTTTCACATGTCGAACCTTAAAAAATGCTTGGCTGACCCAACCCTGCATGTACCTTTAGAGGAAATCCAAGTTGATGCTAAGTTGAACTTCGTAGAAGAGCATGTAGAGATTCTAGAGCGTGAAATCAAGAAGTTGAAGCAGAGTAGAATTCCTATAGTCAAGGTTCGATGGAATTCGAAACGAGGTCCTGAATTTACTTAGGAACGTAAGGATCAAATGAAACTCAAGTACCCGCATCTCTTTAGCTCTAGCAGTAGTTAAATTTCGGGGCTAAATTCTCTTTAATGGGGGTAAACTGTAACCTTTACAAATTTTCCAGACTCTTAATGTTCTATTTAGTCGTTTAAATTATTGACTTTTGTTGTTTCTGTCAGAACAGTTACCATGCCAACGGTAGTCAATCTATAATTTATTTAGTTAATGGTTCATTTATTTCTTGAATTATTTCTTTTTGAATGTTTACATCTATATTTGATCTCTTACAGGGAGATTTATCCCGCAAACAGCTTAAAACGTCAAACAACGCGTACCGGCACGACAAATTTTTGTCTATACTAAATTAAAACATTATAACTATGAAATTATTCCTTTTGATATTTTAAGACTACTAAACTTATTTTTACACTTACTTAAAATATGAGAATTTTCGGGCCACGTTTATTTACGAACTAAGCACGTTAAACATCCCGACAAGAGATAAAAAAAATCAACTAGGATCCCCTCCTAGGATCCTATACTCGACCGGCCTCAAGGGGATAAGGAGGCACCTTTTTAGCAACCTTGTCCATGCATGTATTGTTCCATATCTTTATTTCATTTTCAAAAACACACACAACACCAAAAACCACTAAGAAAATTCTCTCTTTCTCTCTTCTTTCTCCTTGCTCAGACGCACACCAACACACACAAAAACAAAACATTTTTTTCATCTTGTTCAAGAATATGGAAGCTTAGACACACCCGGGTTTGATTATAGTGATCGTTTAGATAAATAAACAATGTTTGGGTTGTTTGGTTAAGCTTTAATCTCCTCCTAAAACCCTAATTTGTAAGTAATCTTTTCCTAAAAATATTTGTAATTTTGATAATATTATGATGCATAAACACTAGTTGTACACTTATTTTTCTATAAATCAAAAGCTAAAAGTTTATAAAATAAACAAAGGGGTGCGTTTGGTTCGAAAGAAAAGAAAAAGGAAAACAAGGAAAGTATCATTCTAATATTGTGGTTGTATTGGTGAAATAATATCTTGTTCAAAAGAGCTTATAGCTTATCCGGCTAAGTTATAATACATGAGTGCTTATTATAGCTTATCGTAGGCTTATAAGGACTCGGCCCAAAAGCCAAGCTGTAACATCCCCAAATAGGGTCGCAGCGGATTAATGTATCCGGGAGCGTTACTTCATAGATCAATAGCACAAGATATGAGAACGACATCTAAAAGAGTTGTTTAAAAAAACTGATACATTGGATTTCATAAATTGTTTGTTACAAAAGCCCATAGGCTTAACTTGTTCAACTTGAAAAAAAGTAAAGATTTCTCAACATAACAATATTCCAAAATGTAATGCACGTAAATCTTTATAGCAATATGACTTCAAAAGACGACCATCCAATGTACCCATGACTTGCACCTTATTGACCTGAGAAAACATGTTTAAACTGTCAACAATAATGTTGGTGAATTTATAGGTTTATAAATTAAATGAAGCAGATAGCAAGATTTCCCTGTAATAAAGCAATGAATACAATATCACAAAAGGTATTACGATATGCACTAAGCTCATGACATTGAAGCAAAACAATGTATGTATATCAAATACATATAAATGGTGGGGCTCAATGTAGATGTTCAACCCGTAACATCTATGAGTCCGAAATGGTATACATTCGTCGTTTTTGGCTAACCGGTAAACTAGCAAGTGCTACTTGCCCGAACGGGGATGTTAATTCCCAAATAGGTCTATTCATATCATTCGCGCTTACAATCTAGTAATTAACAGTTCATGATGATGGACATAGTGGGTTATAGCTAGTGGTGCAAACCGTAACCGGTTTTTTAAAAAACCGATCCAAAAAACCAGAACCGGTTTTTAAAAAAACCGGTTTTTTTTAACCGGACCGGTTAGACCGGTTTTCGGGTTTAGTAAGCGACCGGTTTTTTACCGGTTCTAAACCCGGTTTTATCCGGTTTTTTAAAATAACCGGTTTTAACCGGTTTTTTTTTAAAATTTTTTTTAAAATTTTTAATTTTTTATATCCGTTATAAAAAAACCGGTTTTAATCGGTTAAAAAAACCGGTCAACGAATTCGGTCAACTAGCCGTTATAAAAAAACAGATTTTAACCGGTTTTTTTTAAAAAAAACCGAACGGTCATATAGCAGTTTTATATACGTTTTTTTTGTTTTTTTGTGTATTTTTGATGATTTTAGCCGTTTTATATTAG
>BQNB010155545.1:0-10829 GCA_026074375.1 Tanacetum coccineum
TTATTTAGGCAAAATAATCCACATAAGCCGGTATGGCTTATGTATAAGCTCTAACGAGCTTATTAAGGCTTAATGGGCCTTATCGGGCCCATTAAGGTTAAATAAGGGTTCTAAAGGTCCGGGATGGTTTTATTAAGTCGAAAAGGGTCCAATAAGGTCAATAGGATCTAATAAGCTTAAAATAATCTCATGGAGCTTATTTCGAGCTTATTGGGCTTACGGGCCCAATAACTTAACCCGATAAGGGTCTTAATGGTTCCCTAGGCATTTGAGCTTATTTCCTATTTGTTTCAACTTAGCTTAATCTGTTTTGTTTTTCAGCTTATTGGAAATAAGCCAATAAGCATTTGTCAATGGGCTTTCGGGCCCATTAATGACCCAAAGAGGTTTTACTCTCTTTGGTTCGGCCCATTGAGGCCCGATGACTTTGTTTGAGTCCGTTAAGCACTAAGAGGGTCGGTTAAGCTTCAAATAAGCTCGAGGAGCATATTATGGCTTATTTTGAGTCTATTGGGCCTGTAAGCCCAATAGCTTGGCCTGATACACCCTTTATGCTTTGCTAGCTTATTTATCATTCATTTTAAGCTCAATGATCTGTTTTATTTTTCCAGCTTATTCGCAATAAGCTAATAAGCTTCGGGTTGGGCCTGTTTAAGGCCCGATAAGGGTTCAAAGGCATTCTGTTGAGTCCATTGAGGTCCATTTAGGCTCTTATGTCTATATTAAGCTCATTAAGCCGCGTATAAGCACACGAATAAGCTGTTTAGCTCGATAAAAAGCCCGATAGGAGCTCTAGTGAGGCCCGAATGGTTTTGTTGGCGTGATATATGGTCTCATCGAATTGTCTAGCACCAAACAAGAGTGCCTAGCATTTTCTAGTCGTGACCCGTGACATGCAAACGTTCATTAACGTTGGCTACATGTTCCCACACCCTCATGTCATGATTACAACTATAGTTTACGTATGGTTTCACTTTAAATTTGCAAACACGGCTTATTACCTATGTCGTGGTCCATTTTTATATATCATGGTTATTGTTTGCGTTATCTCTTACGTTTCTAACATCATGCAAGTTATTAAACGAATACAATATGCTCATAGCATGTTCATTTTATGTTTATCATGTGTGCTTTCCCGTTAGTATGTCGCATGTACATACGCTTGACCTCTAAGCTAGATCACAATAAATGAACACGTAAACTACGAAGGAAGGGAGTTGTGTGCAACTTACAAAGGTCCTATAGCTCGAGAGATTGAGGAGTGGACGTGTAAATCGCTAACCGTAGCGCGTATTCTTCCTTGTGGATGTTTTGTTGGCGGTTTGAGACCCGAACATAAGAGAGAATGAGTGTTTAGGTGTTTATGAGTTAGAGAAAGGTTTAAGTGAATGTGTGAGAGTATATTTATAGGAGATAAGCTAGTTACATTTTCTTAGTTCTAAGCCTAACCAAACCGTGCCCTTAGGAAGTGGTTTTTGTGAAGTTTTAGTTAGCCACACATAGTATTTAACTAAACCACTAAGTACATGCATTAATGAGCTAAAGATGTACAAGATTTTACTTAGTTAGGAAATCTTATGGGTTTGTAACCTTGTCCTTGGTTGTCCGCGGCATAAGGAGATCCAAAGCAAAGAAATAGGTTATTACCCAATGTGTCAAGCATCATTAGGGAACCATTAGGACAAGAATTAATTACCTAGCATATGTACATGTACTTAAAGATCAAGAATAGAGATTTGCTAGTTAATAAATCCACATGGGACGATTTTTATGTGAGTTCATTTGTCACATTCGGCATTAAGGTGATATAAACACAAGACTTGATTAAGTTTTGTGTTTAGGCTCTCAAAGCGGGTATTGGTTTGAGTCTAGGTAAGTCTAGGTATTTCCGGGGTGCGTCCAAATGTATTTTATCGCGAAACGTAACCCTTTTACGTGACCAATAAAAATAAAATACGCAAAGTACATAATTATTCTCAAAATAATTATTCCTTACTTGTTTGATGCAAACCCTTAATTTATTTGGTGACCGTTTACTTTCATTGATTATTTCTAGTCTACGCGGTTTAGCTTTAAAAGTAAACATTAAAAGTAAACGCGTATCGGACTAAAATAAATAGTGATCATTAATATAGTCGTACAATGACACGAAAATGAGAAATGTTACACCAAATACATAGCATATAGAGTAACAATAAATTATTCTCATTTGGGACAGATAATATACATTAATAGTTCTCGGAATTTATTAATAACAATCTCTAACAGATTTTAACAAATTCAGAACTTTAATTAAGACACAGTCAGAATGTATTAATAATCTTCTAGGTTAGAGTCTTATTGAGTATATACATGACATACTCAATCAACTAACCTTGATAGCTTTAGGAGGTAAAATAGTAAAAGTCATCAACAACCAAACACTATCATTAGAGTTTGATTTTCCTTGTAGGACATACCATGAAATTGTGGTATTCTGTAAGGATATTGTGAGACATATCCCACAATTCGTTTAGACGATCATATACTTTATGGCTTTACCTATTTTCCAACTTAAGTCAATACATAATGGCATCAATAGTGTTACTAAGCCGATTTCATGCTTTATATTATAAATCTTTGATCAATTCAATGACTTTATGTGTTGGTTCTAACAAGTAGACATAAACATCCAATTCCTTAGAATTTTTTATAACGCTTTGATCAAGTCAATGACTTTATGTACATGTCTTAACAAGAAGACATAACAAGTTAACTTCTTACTTTACGTTATAAGTCTTTTCATAAGTAAATGACTTAATGTATATATCTTAACAATAAGACATAAAAATTATTAAACTAAAGTAAAAATGAGCACCGACTCTTAGCCTTAATAGTAATTTCAACTTAATTCAAACTTCAAGTTTATGATTTTCCAAGATAAATATAATCATGTAACTTACTATTTTATCTTGAAATATGTTCTGAATAGTGAAACATACATTAAATGTGTAGGAGTCCCAGAAGAATATAAGTTTTCTTACTTTGCAGTCAAGAAAAACCATTAGTTATATTATTCTGAGTTGTTCCTTGCATACAATTAAGATTTTTCCTACTTGTGCATGGCACAACCTCACGCATAAAACAACACTATGCCAGTTGGTTTGTATCGACAATATGGCAGTGTCACAGATAGAATATGAATTAAGTCAAGCTTTAAACATATTAACACAGCAAGTGTGTATAGAACTCCATCGATTAATAAAGAATCCTACATAACTATCTTAGAGATAAGATAACAGGAAGTGACATCTCAAAAGCAACAAGTTATCAAAGATAATAATTGAAGATGTTTTACACTTAGAAAGTAATTTAGTATTTCAAGTCAAGCCAGAAATAAAGTGAGGCACCTATAAGGTAAATAGCTCATAGCTCCTACTGAATTTGACAACATTGAAGGTATATCATTTTATTCATAAAATGCATTGCTCCTACTAGATATGACAACATTGTGAGTGTTCATTCACTATTGAAAGTGAATAGCAATTTATTCATCTTTTTATTTCTTGAATGTCTACACATTATTGCTAATGTGAGTCACATGGACTATTAAGCAAGTACTTAGATATCAAAGGAAGTGTGTTCAAGTTCTATAGATGATGGACTAGCCATCTAAGCTATTTATTAACTTGAAAACTTAGCATTCAATTCCTCCTTTATTCGCCTACTTTACCATATGGGTGTGTAGTGCCTTTTACCGTGTTAAGAAAACAACTATAGACACGAGTTCTCTAGTAATTGCCTTTTCCTCTTTTATGGAGATATTCCTGTCTTCCAATCAAACCTCATAAATATGTCTTGATTACATCTAGGTATTTTCATTTGAAAGCTATAGATACAAGTTCTCTAGTTATCCAAGTTGCCCTTATCATGATTTAAATATTTCAAAACCGAATAACGGTATTGAACCATCTTGAAAGAAAAAGAAGTGCAATTAACTTAACATGTAAGTTTCCTATGAGTTCGATTAGAATTTCGGATAATTCCATTGTTCCAATTATAACTTTCTCACAAGTATAGGAATGAGTTTCTTTTTTCCAAGGAAAACAGACACGGTTTATCTTTCACAAGTAAAAAACAAACCTTTGTTTACGGTATACATTGCATTAATACATTAAAAGAACTTGCAAAATTCATTTTTAGTATTTTTGATAATTAATCCTTAGAAATTAACTGCCCACGTTTATATATAATTAAACAATTAATTTTTACAAGGGTCTAAGATGCAACTTAACGTTCTACCATTAATGTAGTTGATCTACTAGAAACGATAAACTCAAAAGGTAATCAACAAGTGATAATTGCCATATGTGCAACTTTTAGTTTGAATGGGGCCTAAGTCATTATAATCTAGAATTATAATATCAAGATCAAGGCAATATTGTCCAGAACAACATTGTCAAGTTGGCATGTTTCTCCCCATCGTATGCCTTGGGTCGAAGGTCTAACCAACCATACTCGATTTAAGTTATCCAATACAAAATCTGTAATAATTGATCTCAGGTCTGACCATACGATTATTATTACATAGTTTTGAAATTCACCTAAGACAACCTTAGAGTAAAAAAAAAACTAAAGTAATTTCGTACTTGGATGTCAAAGACTTAATTTTAAGGGTATAGACATTTTGATAAAACAAGTGTACCAAAAAACATGTACAAGGAAGCATGCATACATCCTTGTAACATAAAAATTTAATAAAGTTTCTTCTCGTTTTAATTTCTATGTATTAAAAAATCCCTTTTATTTTATAACCCACAAGTTAAATATAAAATTAGGGTTAACACATTTTAGTTTACAATATTCAGGTATAAGTGAAATGATACCACGAGATAAGATTAAAGATTAAATTCTTCACAGGAAGTAATCAAAGCATAGATAAGATAGATGTTCACAAGGGACTTATTCCATCATTAGTAAAAATACAGGATAATTAGAACATTCTTAAAAATTTGACGTAAAAATTTTGTACTTGCGTTGTTCCACATAGTAAGATAGATCATTTGAGTTTCACTCAATGATATTTATATTGTATTCAGACTTAATTCACCGCATATGTTTATCTCATCAATCATATTATCCAAGGTTGTACGGTTTGATTTTCAAAATCTCATAAGAAACTTTATTTCAATCTAAGGGATAAGATCTTGCTTAGATGCAAAATTGTTTCTAATATGTTTAAGAACATATATGATTTTAGAAAAATAAATACAAAATACTCCCACTAGCTTTCAGATGTACTTGTGAGGTATCTTATTTATAATTATAAATCAAATCCAACAAGTGACTAATTTAACAATTAAACTTAAGATTCTGCTCTTTAGATGTATGCTTTAATTTACACTTGGATTCTTGCATTTTTGTATACTATGTAAAGATTATATTGGATTCATAAATCCTCTTTTGATTACACACCGTCCTCGTAAGGTAATCATTCAATAAAAGTTTTACAACATAGGTCTCAAAATGTTTTCACAATCAATACATCGTTTTCAAATATTTTCTTCAAATGATTTTATTTAAATGGGCCTTCCAAGCTATTTATTTCAATATCTTCTTCTTCTCCGAAATTCTCTATCATCGAATTACCTTTCAAGACCTGAATAAAACATCTAAAAAGTCAACAATAATGTTGAGTTAATCCATATAGTTATATATAGAAAACCATAAAACTCTGTTGGGGGTTCCCAACATCTAATCTCCGAACACAAGTATCATTTCTCAAATTTTTCAGGATATAACGATGTGGATCAGATAACGTTATAGGGGGATTATTATAAGCCTCATGAATCGAACATTACCATATCATAAAAATGCCCACTATACATTCTCGCTATGAGTGTATATTATTCTCTATACAACGCATCCGTAGTGTTATTTTCCCGACACGAGACGATAGCGTAATCGCACGGATTGGAGGTGGGTAATCCTCCAAAGTAGAACTATTTCTGAATAAGCGTATGCTATTACCCGGCAATTAACAATTCAATGATTTCCGCGGTCTTTTATTCTAGCGATTTTAATCTAACTTTATAATAATCAAGTTACTAAGCATACAATCTCCCTAGTGATCCCAAATTTAAAACAAATCATGATATCTCCTTCGCGGTTTTATAAAACAATAAAGTGTAAAAATTAAGAGGCTATTAAACTTACCTTGATCGAAGCCGAAGAATTAAATAATCGAAACAATCCACGGAAAATCAAACGAACCGAACACTACCTATACGTTTATGTCCCGATACTATTCCAAAAAGTATAATCAACCGATGCCCGTAGATTCGTATCGAACAACATATATATAATAGTAATAAATATACATTCATACATGTGATGAGAAATCTACTTGTGCTTTAGATCCTAAAACCCCACAATATTAGGTTACGATCACTCTTTTGTTTATATCATTCATCATACGCTTATGGTTCGAATACTTTTCTATTTTAAGAAGAAACTTCTATTTTGGAAAGTTACTATTTTCGCAAAATTACCATAATTAGTGTGTCTCGATTATCATAGTAAGCATAATGTAACAATATCTAGTCATCTTGTTGAACCCTCGACATTCAATGTGATTTTTAATTACACGAATTGAAATTATATTCCGTTAATTACAAAAGTTTCTATTTTTAGAATATATCTTGTTTATGAATCAATTGCTAAACACAATTTATCGTAGTAATGATGTTAGAAACGTTTAATTATCCTCATAACGCCCGACAAGTTTTAGTATTAATCCGTTGACTTTCAAAGGTCAAAGTTTGACTTTATTGACTTTGACTTTTCTAAACATATAAATATTCAAATCTGACCCCACCAAAACGACCTCTATAATCACATTTTCACGATTCGGACAAAGAAGAAACTTTACGCGAAACGATATTCCGAACAACTCTTTAGTTTTAGCTGAGACCTGAATCCCGACAGAAAATGACCAAAACGCCCCTGCAAGAATTTGCTGAAGCTTGACTATTTTAATAAAACGCAGCAGTTTGACCATCGGTTTTGACCCGTTATATCATGTTTTCGTGACTTTGACCAAAAAGACATTTTATAGAAAACGTCATTCCGGACAACTTTCGTGTTTCGCCTGAAGGCTGAAACGGACTCAAAAGTGCTCAAAACGCCTGTCGAAAATCTGGACAGAAATTATTTCTATAAATAGCTGAAACAAAATTTATAAAAATTCAAACTTCTTTTGGCCATAACTTCTTCGTTATTAAGAGTTACGGGACGTTCGAATTACCGAAACGAACACAAAAATAAGCTCTTTCATATTCCTAAATCAAAAATCAATTTTTATAAAATCTCGGACCTCGAAATTCGTGTCAAAGCTGCTGTCCGAAATTTATTGTTACAAAACACATTCAAAAATCACTTTTGGATCCAAGAATCCATCTACAACATCTCTAGTTTGACACCAAAGTATCATCTAACCCATTCACGCAAGTATCTCATGGATTTCATCACATGCCTCAATCGAATGAAATCAAGAAAACAACAAATCGAACATAAAAGAATACTTACAATGCTTTATTAAGCAAGATCGGACTCGATTGTTCCTCCTTTTGTCTTAGTCGAACTCGAACCACAACCCAAAACCAATATCGAACATTTTCTAATTAAAACAAGCTTCAAAACGTGTTTACCTAACCCTTTTACACCTTCATTTAACTCGAAAACACTTGAATCAAACTCGTACTCTAACTCCAAAAATACCCATTGCATGTGTTATTTTATTGGTGAGTTTTGTTTAGTTTTTCGTGGGGATTAAAAAAATATAACGGATACGGTTTTTCATTCACCTTTTTCCTTTCGGCAACCACAGGTGGTGCCGACGGTCGGTGGTTGAGGTGATGGGAATGGAGAGAAAAATGGAGTGTGTGTTTTTATTTCATGAAAATGAAGGAAATGAGGAATATCACTTCCTATATATGTCATGCACTATTTCTTGGAACTTTTGACAAGAATAGATCATCTCCCTTTTTTTTCTAAAAGTTAGTTTTTACAACATGAACCTATTTACATAAATAAAAAATCAACAAACTACCGTGGCTCGGGATTAAACTTCCGAGACCATTTTTATTTTTCGTTACACTTTTATTAAAAACATTTAATTAAATGCGCACACTTTAAAATGCGAGTCCGGCTCAAGACAAGGAACATTGACGACGAAGTCCGACAAATATATTTAACAAAAATAATACATCAACGATGCGCGTCATAATTTATTTAATAAGATAAAAAATGTATTAATGGTTCGCACGACAAAACGTTGACAACGCGATTGAAGAAAATAATATTTATCAATATTTCTCGCAATAATATACGAAAATAATAATTAACGACAAGTAAGAATTTTAAATGTCGACGATAAATCATACAGGAAGGACTTACACTTGACATTTTAGTCAACTTCACATATAAACCCAATTTGACTACCAAAACACATAGATACTCATTTTTTTATTAAAGAAAAATCTCTTAAGTACCACATGTAAGACATTTTGGCCCAAATGGTCTTAGCAAGTTAAGATTCAACACCAAGGGGACACCTAGCTCTTTGGTGTGTCCGCCCATATGGGTGATAAATAAGTGGGATGAGTCGTTTAACTTGCCTCATAATTTGTAAATGCGGGTATTATCAAATTTCGATATTTTAAAAGGTACTATTTGTAGTCGTTTTTCGTAAAACGTAAAAATAGTACGAGACACGAAACATAAAAACGAATGCAATAAAAATATTTCTATGGCATTTTGTCAATATAAACGTCAATGCTTAACGTAGAATTCGCCGGTTCTTTGTAAACGTCACGTGAATTACAAATGTAAACCCTAATTCTCTTCCACCCGGTAAATGTTCTGAGTTCATATCTCAACATAAAAATAAAAATTATAATTAATACTCGAGAATAAAATAACGACCTGAAATTGACGGATTGTCACAGCATTTCCCCCTAAAAAGGATCTTCGTCCTCGAAGATCAATTCGTCTTGTCGCCCGTTTCTTATTAAAATCAAAGAGATGAGGATATTTCTTCCACATCTGATCCTCCCATTCCCAAGTCTATTCCGGTCCACGACTCTAGTTCCATCGAACTTTAACTATAGGAATCCGACTTTGCTTAAGTTGTTTCACTTCTCTATCCATGATTTCGATAGGTTCTTCGATGAAATACAACTTCTCGTCGATCCTTATTTCGTCAAGAGGAATAATAAGATCTTCATCCGATAACACTTCTTCAAGTTCGAACATGGAATGTATTATGTATTCCTTGAAGCCCTCGGGGTAATTCCAGTTCATATGCCTCCGGACCTACTCTTGATAAAATCTTGAATGGTCCAATATAACGGGGACTTAATTTCCCATGTTTTCCAAATCGAACAACACCTTTCCACGGTGATACTTTCAGCATAACTTTGTTACCCACTTCGAACTCCAAAGGTTTACGTCTCACATCCGCATAACTTTTCTGTCTGCTACGAGCAGCCAATAATCGGTTCTTGATTTGCACAATCATCTCTGTCGTTTCACGAATCATTTCTGGTCCTGTGAGTTGGGCATCTCCAACCTCACTCCAACATACAGGCGATCTACATTTCCTTCTGTATAGAGCTTTGAAAGGTGCGGCTTTAATACTAGCGTGATAACTATTATTGTATGAGAATTCAGCCAAAGGTAAGTGCTTATCCCAGTCACTACCAAAGTCAATCACGCAAGCACGCAACACATCTTCCACTGTCTCTATCGTTCCTTCACTTGACCATCAGTTTGAGGATGATAAGCAGTGCTCATATCCAAATTCATCCCTAATGACTTTTGAAGGGATCTCCAAAAATCCGGATACAAAACGAGGGTTTAGGTCCGAAATAATCGACACGGACACCCCGTGCCTACAAACAATCTCCTTCAAAAAGAAAAATTTTAAACTTCTCATTCATCGGAATCAAGTGAGCAGCTTTAGTCAATCAATCACAATGACCCAAATCGAGTCATATCCAGATGATGTTCTTTGAAGCTTTGAAATGAAATCCATTGTTATTCTCTCCTACTTCTAAACAGGGATTTCAGGTTGTTGTAGTAATCCTGACGGCTTTTGATGTTCGGCTTTGACTTTAGCACAAGTCAAGCACTTACTGACATAAGTCGCAATGTCAGCCTTCATATTTGGCCACCAGTATAACTTCTTCAAATCATGGTACATTTTGTCTGATCCAGGATGAATGGAATATTTTAATTTATGAGATTCCAACATGATTAGGTCTCTCAATCCTCCAAATAATGGTAACCATATTCGTTCTTTAAGACACTTCGTACCATTGGACCTAACTTTAAATGGCTCCCTTTCGCCACGAAATCCTTCGGCACCAATATTTTCCTCCTTGCATGCTTCAACTTGTGCATTTTGAATTTGTTCGGGTAAATTGTTATGTACCGTCATCACTAAATCATGCACTCGAATCGATTCCTTATCCTTCCTGCTCAACGCATCAGCGACAACATTCGCCTTTCCTGGGTGATAACGAATAACACAATCGTAATCACTCAAAAGTTCAATCCATCTACGCTGTCTCATATTTAGCTCTTTCTGATTTAAAATATATTGTAGGCTTTTGTGATCGGTGTATACCGTACACTTAGTGCCATACAAATAATGTCTCCATAGTCGAAGAGCAAAAACCATCGCTCCCAATTCTAAGTCATGGGTCGTATAGTTTTCTTCATTCTTTCTAAATTGCCTAGAGGCGTGCGCAATCACCTTTTCTCGTTGCATTAACATAGCTCCAAAT